>CAIGQW010054217.1:5941530-5964743 GCA_903798125.1 Danio choprae | reverse complement strand
CATGCCAAACTCGCTTCTACATTCAATCATCAGCTAAGTGTGAACTCTTGAAAAATAGTAAAGAATTAGTAGTGTATTATAAAGTAGTAGCTAGTATATTTATACTCTGTTGTTTCTGAGTTTTTCATAATATTGTAACTGGCCATTTTTTCGTGAACATAGGGAAATGGTGATCTTTGGATAAAAAAATACAATTTGTATGATTATAGTTAAACCACTGAAGTAACATGGAATGTTTTGTGTTCCTTTCTGGACTTTCTAGCTCTCGTGACCGTTGCTGTATATGGAGGATGAGGGAGCTCTCGACATGAGGGTGAGTAATTAATAACAGAATTCAAATTTTTGAGTGAAATAACAAATCCTTTAACAATCATTGGTGGCAACACTTAAAGGTATTGGCAAGTATTATTGCATTGACTAAATGAGCAATATCACGCTCGTAGCAGTGCGATATGGCTGTATATCGGCACTGGTGGGAGGCGTGCGTTGCCTATATAGCAATATCGCACTGCTACGAGTGTGATATTGCGTTTATACAACAGTTTGACGGCATAATCGTGCATATAAAAAAGAAAATCAAATGAGAGTCTAAAAACCATTTTGTAAGAGGAACTACTTTCTTCCACCATTCATTCACATCTGCAGCTGACATCAGAACAGCAGAAGCCATTACTGCGGGCATTTCTTCTTTCTTTTTACTGAGACGCATTAGAAACAAACAGATGGCCAACCAAAATGTAACTCAGGTTTATACAAAGAGTGGCTAACACAAAATACATACATTTCTGAGCCACATCTCACACTCTATACACTACAATTATATGGTATAAATACAGCCCTACAACATACAAAAGAGAGAGACCGACTTAGAATGTCACTTGCCTGTTTTATAATGATTTGATCAGCTGTAGTTAGAAATTACGCTGTTTGTCTTCTAAGGGCTTATTATGTGGTCTCTGTCGCCATCTTATGGATGGACAACGTCAAGCGTCTTTGCTCAGCTCAATGACAGGCTAATGGCCGCCGACGCGCTGCCTCTCAGAAATTATTATTTTTTAAAATTAGGCACTATCACTTAATTATAAATAAACTGCATAATTGCAATCTAAACAACTGCATTTTCGACTAAAAAAAGCCTCAAAAGTACATTATTTTGCCCAACTGCAGCAATATTTGTCAAACTGTAGAGGAGTGTCCTCTGCTTATTGCTGTATGTGGGCGGAGTAATACATAAGGGTGAGGGGTGAAGAGGCTGGACAAGTGCTGTTATTTGTAGAATATCGCATGGCTATCAGCCAATCAGATTCAATAACCAGACAGAACTGCTGTATAAAACAATACAAACTTCAATAAAAGATCTCTGGAGTAGGCTACCTGACATTTTTCAACACATGGCACAAATTTTTTTAATACAAAATTCACAAGTTTACCTGCTCATTTAGTCTTGAAAGAAAATGGTAAACAATTTTGGTTGCCTGTCCGAGTTCGGCTCAAGCTCCAAGTCAGAACCCTCCTATGAGGGTGTTTAGAGAAAGTTTAGAGGAAGTGGAAGCATGCTTGAAGAATTGTGTCGTATGACAGTGCAATAGCAGCTGCTTATACATATACTGTATATGTATATATGTATATGCTCATAATGATGATTTACATAATTGAATATGTCTTAGGGTCCTCCCAAAGTCATTTTGAAATTTTGCTGAATTTTCTCCAAACTGCGATGCAATTAAAAAAGGAATAAGAATTGAATCTGGGCAATTGAACAAGACACTCAATCCCATATCTATAAAGAGGTTTTGCATTATATCTTATTTGGCAAAAAATCATTTTGCTTAACTGGAACCAACCAAGACCTTCAACTGTTCAAACAACTTCTATATGAAACACTATTAGTAATACAGAACAGTACACTACTAAGAAATAAGGTTTTTTCAAAGACTATGGATGCATCTAGTAGACCTCTGAGTTTCTAACAACCTAAGATGTATTTTCATTAAATGTGTCACTGTACTCATAATCACAGTTTATTACCTGTTACCATTTACTTTGATTTTTGTATTTTCTGTTTTTATATTACAAATTGATTTTTGTGACTGCTTGTATTCATTGGTATGCATCTTGTTTTTATCTCTGTTTTGTTTCTATGATTATTAAAACAATAGACAATGAAATAATAAAAAATGGAATCTGGGGGGAAAAAATGGATATAATTCAGTGCCCTTAAACATCATGCCACTGACACAGCTGCTGTTTTTGCCCAAAGTGTTGAGCTACACACAATTACAAAAGATACAAAGTTATTGTAAACTGACTTTGCCCACAAGAAAGGCTAGTTAGTGTTGCAATTACTCTTTTACCTGACAAGTTTTTCCTGTGCTATAGGCTAGTCAGCTTCAACAAGTAAGTGTTTTTGGAAATTTCATAGCTTTCCAACCAGCAAAGTTAGATTTGCTTGGTTTATGACTGGGGCCTCACGGTGGCGGAGTGGGTAGCACAATCGCCTCACAGCAAGAAGGTCGCTGTTTCGAGCCCCGGCTGGGTCAGTTGGCATTTCTGTGTGGAGTTTGCATGTTCTCCCCGTGTTTGCATGAGTTTCCTCCGGGTGCTCCGGTTTCCCCCACAGTCCAAAAACATGCACTATAGGTAAATTGGGTAAGCTAAATTATCCATAGTGTATGTGTGTGAATGGGTGTATGGATGTTTCCCAGTGATGGGTTGCAGCTGGAAGGGCATCCGCTGTGTAAAACATATGCTGGATAAGTTGGCGGTTCATTCCGCTGTGGCGACCCCGGATTAATTAAGGGACTAAGCCGAAAAGAAAAGAAATTAATGAATGAATGAATGGTTTATGACTGTAAAGACTACTACAATACTACAATATTATGTTGTTCATTTCTAAAGTGATAACAATTACTCAAAATCTGATCCTAAAAGTTTGGACCCAAGAAGAGATTTTCCTTGCAAATCGTTATGTGAGCATCGTTGATCATAAATCATGCGTCACCTCGTGTGATCAGCTTCAGCATGTATGCCGACCCAGTAGCTACTGTATCCTAGATTCACACAGGTCTAAATAAAGCAATAAAAGCCTGGTTACAGATGCTCTCATCAATATGGGTGACCACAGCTGGGCCGGCGGCACATCTGCTCTTGAGGTCACCCATCCCTCCGCATTATGAGAGTCCACGATGATGAATGTACGGGCCTCTGAGAGCGCTGTGGTCCTTATGTGGTCTCATACTCGCATTCAGCCAGGTTTAGACTCACTGCGCTACAAGCCAATTAGCGAGCAGCACGTGTTCTGATGTGCATTTGAAGATATGTTTGAGGTAAAGGATCATTTAAAAAGTTAAAAATGACACAATTAATGACTTGTCGAGTGATTTCTCAGTGCTATTAAGTGAAAGGTCATAGTGGTGAAGGTTAGTTTCAAACTGTAAAACCGATTGGTATATTACGATTTTCATATTTTGTTAAATGTGATCCTTTGTCTAACCTGAAAATGATGTCCATCAATTTTTATTATGGCAGTTCATAATTCTCTATATACACTGTAAAAAAAAATCCATTAATTGACATGTTTTGTTTTTCATGATTCACAGATTAATTTCTGTTTATTTACGGTTATGAACTGCATTTTGAGACTTTGACCTCTGCTCTGTTGACTTTTGATGTTGAAAATTCCACTGTGCAGTTTAACAAAGTGACTCTTTAGTAGTTTGAAACCATATTTTGTATAAGAAATAAAATACAGAAGTATTAAGTCCATAAAATAACAGAAAAAAAATGTTATGGCAGTTTATTACCAGGCTATTGCATTGTCAATAAAACCCAGACAATACTGTATATCACTTCAAACTATTAAAAACATCAATAAATGTATCTTTTTCCAACTTTTCAACATTAAAAGTTGTTGGAAAAAAAGATCAAGGTACCATAATGGCATTCAATTTAATGTGTGGTCAGTGTTATCCAATGTTAATATGATTTTAATATGATGTTTTGAGCTTAATGTGAAAATAAATAAATAAATAAATCAGTTAAACACAGTTAATAAGTGGCAATGGGAAAATGACTGAAATGTTTGGTAAACTTGCTAGACTTAAATGTTTGGTAAACATGCTAGAGTCTGTGGTGCAGAGCAGAGTCTGTTTGACGTCATAGTTTGGTTCATTTTCTTGGTGTGAAGTTGTTTTCTGAACTGGAGTGAACCACACCCGTCAGACTAAAAAAGGTGGTCTGGTGTTCGGTTAATGTTAATTCTGATAAAACCGAAATATGCCCAAAGCCAAATAGCTCATTTGGAAAGAGCTGAATAACTATTTAAATATGAATTCTAATAATAATAGATATATTTGTTAATGAACAAGTCTGGAACTGCAATACAATGGAGAGTCTTTAAAACAACCATGATGAAAAGGTGAGCTTTAATATAAGAAAATATTTATTTTTGTTTATTTTAAATGGAAGCTAAAAGTGTTCATTTACAAGTAACATTAAATGAATACCCATATCTCACAACTAAACATTGAGGTCTCATGATTGGTAGACTAAAACATAATTAAGAACACTTAGCTTCATGGGACCTCAATGCTTCATCAGGATCCACAGAACTAAATTTTGTATTGCCTAATATATATATATATATATATATATATATATATATATATACTCAAAAGTGTGAGTAGCCTTTCATTACAAAGAAATGCTGTTCTTTTGAACTTTTTAATCATCACATTATATTGAAAATTCTGAAATGGTTTTCAGACAAATATATGGAGACAAAACTGTTTTCAGCATTGATTAGATTAATAAATGTTTCTTGAACTCCCAATATATCACATTCAGATTATTTCTTAAGCAGCATGTGGCAGTCGACACTGGAGAATTGATGCTGAAAATTTCCGCCACAGAAATAAATTACTGTACATTTTAAAATATAGTACATGCCATTAGAGGACATATTCTTTAGTGTGTAATGATTCTTATTATTACTGTTTTTAATAAATTGTGAGAATAAAAGACTTCTTTCTAATACTTTTAAAAGATCTTGCTGACACCACAATTGTTTTTGTTAATGATTCAAACTGAACTTTAATCTCTTTATGCTTTAAATAATCATAGTAATAAAGTAAGTCATTAATTTAATTAAATGTATAAGATATATATGGAAACTATAAATGCAACAGAAAATGGGAAGGAGTCATTTATTTATTTATATTTTTTTTTACTTGGAAAAACTTCCAGTTTAAGCCCAGCAAATATCCAAATATCAGGTCCCGAACAAAACAATCAAACCACATGTGAAAACTTCCTGAATCTGTCTCCAGAACAGTGATGACATATATTTAAAAGGATCAGTTCAACCCCAAATTAACTAATATGTCATTAAAAATATGTATGACTTTCTAAAAAAAAAAAAAAAAAAAAACATAAAAGAAGATATTTAGAAAAATGTCTGAAATGTGTCCACAGTCAGTGGAGTTCCATGCTATTTTGAGAATGTGTCATATGTTTTATTAAAATTTTTGGTTGAACTATGTTTATTAATAACTGCATTTTAGTGAAATTTTGTGAGAAATAGATTACTGCTAGCCATAAGGTAGTGTAAAATATAAAGATAAGTCAAGCTTACAAATACCTGAATGGGTAAAACCTAACCTTTTTCAATAGTATAAATCACATTCTCCTCGCAAATACTGAATGTGGCACATTAAGATTTGTCAAGTTTGTTTAGAGCATAATTACACACGTCTGTCCACATAAAATACCTCCACCCTGAAGGAAAGTCATGGTCCGCTTAAACATCTCACTGCAATTACAAAGACATAATCTTTATACGAGCAAGCACAGCTCAGTAGACAGAGAGAGAGAGAGAGAGAGAGAGAGAGAGAGAGAGAGAGAGAGGATCAGACCACACAATCTGAACCTTTATCATCTCGCTAAACTTTAATAGACCTGCATCTATCACATGCTTCCTCTAAAATCTTTGACCTGAAATAAAAGAGTGCTTTGAGAGAAATAAACCGAAAAGACTGAAAATTGCTAGTCCGAGACTTCCAGAGAGGTAAGATGTCAAACACTTGACTGGAGGGGGTCAATTGTTCGCAATGGCTTAAGCCTTTGATTAGAAAGCAACAGCCATCATTAGATAAAACACAGGTCGGGGTTTTAGAGAGAGAGACAATTTGCTTGTCTAAATGTCTGGGTACGACTGAATGAAGAGTTTTCAGCCCAGTGCAGAAGGAGAAGATGAGTGGCTAAATGAGTCATGTTGGCGGAGGTTACGCTGAAAGAATCAGTATATTGAGATGAAGTCATGCCTACAAAAACTCGAACTCAGGTGAGAATCTGAACCACAGGACAGCAAAGAGTGATGCGTCTATGATTACATCTATAATAGTGCACTGAAATCTCTCCAAGTATAATAAAAACGAAACCGATGCTTTTTTTTCCCCCCACCCGAGATGTTTGAGCGAAGACGATCACATTTCTGATCTGGATCTTATTTCAAATTTGTCAGGTCATTAGAGATTGAAATAACAGGGTGGTTCTTACTGTATAGCCACACGCAGGCAAAGGAAAACACCTTTGGTTCGAAAAGTCATTATTATTATAATTTCTTCTAATTGGAGATGAGTCAGACTGTAACCATTTTTCAGCGTAGCTAAATAAAGCATTGTTTAACCAGATCAAAGGGGATTTATAAATTCAATAAATCTAGCTAATTAATTTGATGAAATGCCTAAAGGAATATTATAAAAGCCCAACTGACGATGCTTATAGCATAATGATCACTGAGGCTGTGGATATACTGTTGTTTCTTACACAAGCCATTCGCTTTGGTTCATAAAACCTCAATGTATCATGGAGAGCAACAAGTATTCATTTTGTTTTGCTGGTGTATTAGCGTATTATTTCAAACAACTTTGGTACCAATTGGTACTGAAATTTGGGCGCTGTTGAGCAAGTTCTTAAACACCACTGATTGGCCATTATGTTCACATGCTCAATAGATTTGACTGTTGTGATAAGCTCCAATGATCATTGCTTGATGCTCTTTACCAAATGCTTGCAATGATAGATGGACACTGGCAAGTGATGATCATTGGAGCCAATCACAGTCATATCTGTTGAGCACATGAACACAATTGTCAATCAATGGTGTTCAAGAATTTACTCAACAACGCTCAAAATGCAAGTGGGAAATATTGGTATTGTCACATTTTAAGTTTTAAGTCTGTCATTTTGACATCCCTACTCCAAATGCCTTAATCTTAATCTTTTGTATTTGCCAAGGACTACACCTAAAAATGTTCTATAATGTTGTACTGAAGAAAAAAAAATGGTGCTCACATCTTGGATTGCTTCAGCATGAATAAATTGACAGCAAAAATTAACTTTTGGATGAACTATCCCTTTAAAGGAATCAAAAGTGTACAATCTGTCATTTACTTATTCACTTGACAGAAACCTGCTTTAGTTTCTTTTATTCTGTTGAACACAAAAGAAGTGGTTTTGAAAAATAAGGTTATAGTTAAACCTGTAATTACTGATTGCCATAATATTTGTTTTTTCCTCCTATGAAAGTCAATGGCGACAAGTTTCTAACATTTTACAGAATAAAATAAACTAAAATTATATGCCTTATAAAATTATGCCTTACAACAAGTGTGTTTATCAAATAGGTTTCAAAATCTAAGGATTTTTAATACTCCTAAATAATATAAGAATAATTATTAATGCTTCTACTGTAGGTGACTCACTGCATTCTTAATTTGTAGTAAAAAAAAATAAGGGACAAGTCAACTTGTTTTCTGGCAGTCATCATCATACCAAAATTATCTATTTTTCAATTTATTGTGTCCAGAATAGTCCTGTAAGAACTTTATGCATAAAATATAAACTATTTCCACTCAAGAATTTGCTAGTAAATTATTCAAACAAGAACAAAGCAACAGCAAATAACGCACTGAAGAAATTTCAAAAGATTTTTTTTTTCTTTTAAAAAGCATATTCCGATATCTGCCTTTTCCCATGTGTGGGCCTACATTTTCACCTTTCCAGCAGACAATAAATCCTACACCATTCCATATATTTGTCATCCATGTTTGCAAACATCATCCTGCTTAATTGTGTGATTCCAGCTGCCATTTATCCATCTGCACTTTCAATCACTGTCCAACCATAATTACACAAGACCGACTTCTCTCTTTTCAATTAGCAGAAGACGTGATTTTACGGTAAACGCCCACGTGAATAATTCTCCTATTCTGCTAGCGACCTACAGGCGAACCGGGGGTCAGAAGAGGTCGCATCACGGCCTTACGCTGCAGACTTGTTTTCCCACCAAAAACGGCATCTTGTGTGGCTTCTTAATCTCACCCCCTGGCCTACCCGGCTGGACGAGGGCCCTTCTCCAACCGCTATCAGCTGGATGTTTAACTGTGCCCACACTTGCAGACAGCACTGAGTTGTAATGATAGAATTGTATCCAGATGATAAGCCAAGACTCGTTTATACCTCATCAGCCAGCGCCACGCTCCACATGCACTTTGGTGCCAATTTATGGGGCCGGCATGTGAACCTGCTGTTGTCGCAGCCGCTTTGGACCACATCACTTAGATCTAAATCACTAAAGCCAGGCTTTCATCTGAGCTCCTGGACGGCAGCTGGGGAGGAGGGTCCATCTCCTCCTCACACTAATTACAACCATACAGCTCCTTTGTCATGTCTAACGTGGAGAAAGATCAAATGAAGGCAGCGCTTTGTGCTCCGAGCAGGACGTTTAAGGGCAGACCTGTTCAGATCGAGACTCAAGAAAGCAAACAATGGCTTTACGTCTGAAGTTTTCTTCCATGTAACTGATCAACTGTCACGTTAATGTTAATTAAGTTTTAATTTACTGTTAGGTTTGCCATCTTGTCGCCCGCTGGCTGTTCTCCACGCAGAAGCAGAAGAGTTTCTTGGAGGAGACGGTTCTTTTGAGAGTGTCATTGTGTCGGAGTGCACATGAGCACACCTGCGTGTTATTGCCTCATAAAATACCTATTAACACTTAGCTGGACGGAGATGGTAATATATAACTTTAATTACAAGCTACAAATCTGCCAGAGCTATTTTAAAAACATTTCTATTGTTCTTCTGGAGTTCAGGAGAGGTTCATCATTCTTCGGCAGTTCATTTAACTGACACTCTTTCTCTATTTCTCTCTCTCTCTCTTTCTCTCTCTCAGTCACACACACACACACACACACACACACACACACACAAACAAACACATACAAAAACACACACACACACACATTCACACACACACTTGCAATGGTCTCCACCTGGAACTACTCCACTTTCAGTCTTTAGACATGCTGCATGTCAGATTAGCAAGTGATAATTAATCTCAAAGGTCTTGTGAACACTTTAAAAATGATTCGTTGACTTTACTTAAAGTGAGAAAACCTGTTGCCTTAAAATTAAGTAAATTACCTATGTGCATAATAATAATAATTGTCAACTTAACAGTTCCAATTCACAATGGGTTTATGCTCTTTTTACAAGAATACATGAATTACTTCTTTACATTAATGATGTTTTTCAAAAAAACTGTTAGGATGTTAGACAACAGTTTAGATGGCAGCTGTGATGTTTACTCAATGACTTCTTGCCATTCAATATTACCATGAAAACTAAATTATTGAACAATTATTGTGTCCTCAGCCTTTGACACCTCATTACACTTAAAGGTTCACGAAACACCAAAACACATTTTTTTGAGGTGTTGACATATATGTGTCCCACGCTGCTAAAAACACTATTGGGATACACTTATTTCACAATAAAGTCGAAATTGGTTGTTTTTCATCATTTAGAGCAAATTCGTTCATCCGGTTTGAAAAGACAGTTTGAAGCTACATCACGGTCATGAGAACCTTGTGCAAATTCCAGCGTGTAGACTGGCTGTCTGTACCGGCGGGTACAACGTGATGTCTTTGAGCTTTCAGCGTTAATTCATGAGAAAGACTTCCAAGTCTTTCCAGACAGCCAATCAGCGTGCTCTATTGTGTATGAGGTGCAACTTCATTAATTTGCATGATATAGCTTCGAAGACTGTTTTTACCTGGTACCGTGTTCAGACAGCAGAGAGATGCCACGTTGTGTTGCCAACCATAATTAAAACAAGTGGAAGAAGAAGAATTGTTTGGAGAGATGGGTTGTCAGTGTTGCGTTTATAAATGTGCTGCAACGAAGGTTTTGTTTTCAATTCTCCACTATTAGAGCGCAGCTGGACTCACGTGTGGATTACAGTGGTCTGCTAACACGCGACAGAAGTATGTTTGTAAGGAACATTTTTTACCTGAGAGCTTTTTCATGTGGAAATGGTGAACTCTGTATTTGCCGCTCGTCTTCTTTTAAAAAAAAGACGTGGTTCCAGTTTGTGTTGATTGTCCTGTCTGTAAGGATTTGGTAAGTGTGTGATCAGTGTTCTTTGTTTATGCTTCTTCAGAAGCAAAGTTAGTTAGTGTCAGCAGTACTCTTTCAGTTTTTAAAGACATACCTTAGTCAAAATGATTTAGTTACTAAGTTTACAGTACGTTAATATCACTACAATATTATGGACTGAAAGATCCGCTGTAAATGCTGCTCTCCGAATGTAAACATGTAAACACCTTAATCAAATGGTTACCGTCGTGTAGGATTTACGCCGCATTTTGTGACAGGATAGTCTATACACATAGGGCTTTCTGACGCTACCTACCGAGTCCATCTAAGTTACCAAGAAATGCGGAGGTTTTTTTTTCTCCCATACGGCATGTGGTATCAAACATTCCATTATAACTACACTCTTCCAGCAGTTCCTTGCATACAATATGGCGTTTGTCATGGGGGCATGCATGAAATGTTCCTGAATGGAAGTGAAAGTGCCAAACTGCAGTTAAAGTCGACAAAATTAATAATTTGGCAAATAATTTGATTACTGATGTAAACATAGTCACTGTCTATGCCTCTGTGAAAATCAGCGCGTGCTCGAACAGAAACTCCCAATTTCATGCATCCCACTCTCCCTCCCCCGACACTCCCACCTAAACAGAGCTGGATTTACCCACTTTCCTGACATTTTTTAAACTAGAGGTTCGTGAAAAAATGAACATTTCAAAACTCGTCTTCAATACTGTCTCTCATGGCCCTTTAAAGTCCTGTAAAGTGCTTTGAAATTTGCATTTGCATTTGATGTGTGATGTAATTTCTATGTAATGACATGAGTAGCTCCTCACCCTTTAAAAAAAACAGCCAACAGAGTTTTGTTTTTCATCAACTCAAGCACATATAGCAATGGCATCTTGCGAGACATGTCAGACACTAAAGAGCATTTGATTGGTCAGAGATTTTGATGAGAAACAGAAGTATGAGGTGGTGTCAACCAAATTATTGATCCATTTAGGTGGAACGACAAACTGCAACGGTTTATATTACTTAATTCATATTTCATGTCAGTGTTTTGGAGCAGACTATATTATAGACATATTTAAGACTAACATCCTGATACTAATATCTAAAAACTTTATTTTGATTTCACAGGAACTTAAAATATCGCTCCAGTTTGCTGCTTATCCTGGCCAAGTACCTAGACTACTCTTATAATAATGAGAGGCCCACTGTCTATTGTAAAATTGCACAGTCCTAAAGGTAAAAGATTATGTGCAGTCAACAAAACACACCCTAGAACAACACAGTTGTGGGGGGTCTTCTCAGGGGGAGTTATTTACCAGTCTACATTTATATTTACATAAGTTTTTATTTTTTACATACAACTATCCAAAAAAGATAATTTAATTCATACAAAATATTGTATTTAATTGAAATTAAGTGACAGTTAGTACGTTGGTTGGTTAGTTGGAATATTATAGCATATTATTATTAATGATGATGAAAACAGTTGTGCTGCTTTAATTTGTTCATTAATCATTTTGTCACTTATAATTTGATAAATTCATAAAAGGCTGGTTTCATCAATGAAACTGAATCCAAAAAAGCAGCTAGTTTTATGGCAGTACACCATTAGTACTGTGTAGCATATCCAAATCCACAGCATAAGAAAAATTGTATGCAAGAAGTACCTGGATGACCTACTTTGATTGAGATTCTAAAGTGCACATTTGATGGACACTTTACTATCTCATGAGACTACAGGAGAGGATTTACAAATGGAAGTTAAGCAACACAACATCTGGTTGGTCATGTAACTGTTCTTTTTTTTTTTTCTTTATACTACCTGTATTTATACATAAATCTTAATTAACTTAATAGCATATTTTTTAAGGCTGTAAAGTAAGTTCAAATTCAAATGTAGTACCTACTCAGAACTATTTCTGACACATCAAGTTGCTTCACCTTGGAGAAATCAGTCGTTTTTAAGAAAAGTAACCCCAATTCACTTATGAAGATGCACCTATTGGTGGTTTAGTGTTATATTAATTCACCTATCAGGTAACCATTTGCTTTCTGTTGTATGACTTGTTGTAAAAATTAAACCATTGATTATGGAGTTTTGAGTTTAAAAAAGAAGATATATTGAAAAATGCTGGTAACATGACACCCATTGACTTCTATAACATAATTTCTTCCTACACTTTGGAAGGTGATGGGTGGAAGTAACCATTCTTTAATAATATCTTCTTTTGTGTTCAACAGAAGAAAGAAATATTAAGGTTTGAATCCCCATAAGGGAGAATAAATGATGAGATATTTTCTATTTTTAGGTGTATTATTGCTTATTAACAGTTAGTATTAACAATACAAATATTATAATAAGCAATATAATTGTGTTATTTATTAATTCTTCGACCTTAATGGGTTGAAGCCGTGCATTTTAACATTCACTTTAAACTTTCATCATTAGCTTAAATCACATTATGATTTTACTTATGCACATGACTGTTATACAATTAGCAAAGTGTTATCAGTTTTTATATTTTTAAAAAATCCCAAAACAAAGAGAGATACATTTGATAAAGAGGTTAAAGACATCAATATTATACACTTCAAACTATGATCTTTTTCAGTATTATTCGAATGAAAAGAATTCAAAAGAACAGCATGTATCTGAAATACTGAAACTGTTAAAACAGTTAAAAAAAATGAATAAAAATAAATAATATATATATATAGTGGTAGTGTAAGTAAGAAGAAGAGGCCAACAATTATAAAACAAAAACCTTGTTTAACCAATCAGAATCACATATTCAATAATCAACCAATGAAATAACAAAAACTGCCTTTTATAGCTGAGCTGTTCTGAAAATGTGTGCTCTCTCACATCATCCTATCCAGTGATTCAGGATCTGTTGTTTACTCTCGCCTGCAAAATTTGGCGACAAGCTGAAGCTTTACTCTCTCATACTGTGGCGGCTCTTCCTAACACAGTGCTAGACAGCATCTCAGTTTGTCTTTATGCTTTCATCGACTGAGCCGACAATCATGATGTTTCAGACCAGTTAGTGTTTCAGTTATAATATTTTATGAGATTACTTAGCACCAAACAATCCCACATACAGTAGATTAATGCCAGAGGAGCAATTCACTACTTCCTACAAGAGTGCAATAAAGTTATGGTTTGAGTCTGAATGTATGATATTTATGATTTTAAAGGAGCTTTAAAACAATTCCCATAGAGTTAAACAGTTGAGTTGTACCATTGTTTAATTCAATTAGCGTTTCTGGTGGGAGCACATTTAGCTTAGCATAAATTTATTGACTTGAATTAGACCATTAGCATCTTACTCCCAGAATTAAAAAAGCAGTTTCGATAATTTTCCTTTAGTTTCTATACATGTTGACCTAGAAAATAGCAACTTTTATTCCCCTTCATATGGAAACTCCAACGTGCGTCTGTAAACAGACTACGGGAGATCGCTAGACGACCAATCACTCTGAAGAGAAAGAAAAAGGGTCAATGAATCCCAAATGAGTTGGCAGAGCTCGGCTCCACATGTGCGTCTGATTAGTCATTAGTGGAGTATATTAGTGGCGTCCGCGGAGCGAGCATCAGATTCTTTGCTTCAGACCTCACACTGGGACTAATGAGCTCCTGATCTGCTATCCTGATTTCGAAAAGAAACCAGTTTTCTCACCAGTGCGGGCAAAGATGCGACAGCGGGCGGTCGAACTGGGCTCCTTTCCTGTCCCCTGGGCGTTTCACTGGCGCTTATTAAAAGAGCAGTTTTCTCTAAAAGAGCAGACACCCTAAGAGAGCAACACTTGACTGTTGCGCAGCTGAGGTCGCGGCATACTCTAGCATTAGGGTGCGCCACCCCTGTTGCTCGCCGCAACTCGAGTAGCACATGGGCAGGCCTGAGGATAACAGTGGGGGCTAATCAGTCACCTTCGGGCCCGCGGACCCCTCACTCCTCATCAGTGCGCTCTGTCCAAGCTTCGAGTGGGGGCGCCGGTCCATCCTCCGGGTTGGCCACGCTCTCATTAGAGGACACCGGGGACCAGATGTCCATCGCTGCATCGGAGGGTTGGTTAACATACTCTGATGATGATCTGGACCTGCTGCCACCCTCCAGGGTTGTCAGCGAGGCTCCAGATTTAGAATTGGACATGTTAGCCGTGTTATTCCAGGCTGCTTCAACCGTAGGACTGGAGATGGCTTGTCCCCCAGCCCCGTGGCCGGACCGCTTAGATGGGTGTTATGTGGGGGCCAAGAAAAAGTGAAGCATTCCAAGCCCCCCGTCCCCTTCTTCCCAGCGGTACACAGTAAGCTCACGCAGGCATGGAGGGCACCTTTTTCTGCCCGGACTTCATGCGCTCTCGCTCTCACCACCCTCGATAGTGAAGCAGCCAGGGCGTATGAGGCGATTCCTCAGGTGGAGTGCGCTATTGCGGTCAATCTTTGCCCACAAGGTACCTCCACCTGGAGAGGTCCACCTAAAGACAAGACCTGATCTGCCTCCGCTGCCCGCTCCACCGGCCAAGCGGCAGCACCAAGCCACCCGCGGGACTGGATCGCTGTTAAGTCCGATAAAACGACCGCGAAGCATCCCTAAAACAGGCCATCTGAAGAAGAGGGGACCTGCTCTTTCAAGGTGGGGGGCAGAGGACCGATTCAATTCCACCACTGGCCTCCGGGCTGGCGGTACCCAAATTTTCAATAAAAGAGCAGTTTCCTCTCTCTCCGGATGTGCAAACCCAAGCCTTGCCAGTCTGGAACGCTCCGCCTTCCAGCTCGCAGCGCCGGACCATATCGCCACAGGCTTCCAGGGTGCAATGGGCCGGTCTCCTTTCTCTCACCCCAGCCCCATCGCGGGATCCAGGGAGGAAGTTATTTTCAGCTCTTCCTCTGGCCGCTCTGCGTCCCGGGGTGAGCACTCCCCTCCCCAGCTGCCCCTCCGCTGGCATGTCAGCAATCACTCTGATGATGCCATTAGCACGAGCTCTGCCAGTCTGGTTAGCGCTGCCCAGCCTGTTGCGGTGGGTACACGATACAATTCGCTTCTTGCCCTCCCAAGTTCACAGGTGTACATTTCACAAGGGTAAGCCCTGTGTCCACCCCTGTCTTGTGAGAGGAGATTGCTGTCCTCCTGGTGAAGGATGCAATCGAGCCAATCCCTCCAGCCGAGATGAGGTGCGGGTTTCACAGCCTGTACTTCATCGTGCCCAAAAAGAGCGGGGGGTTAAGGCCAATCCTAGATCTGCGCAAACTGAACTGTTATTTACACAAAATGCCGTTCAGAATGCTTACGCAGAAACGCATACTCCAATGCATCCGTCCTCTGGAATGGTTTGCAGCTATAGACCTGAAGAATGCGTATATTCATGTCTCCATTCTTCCATGCCACCGTCCTTTTCTACGGTTTGCGTTCGAAGTTTGAGCAAGGCAGTGCAAAGTCCTCCCCTTCGGGTTCTCCCTGTCTCCGCCGGTTTTCACAAAGCTCGCAGAGGGTGCCTTAGCGCCTTTACGGCTTGCGGGCATACACATACTCAATTATCTTGACGACATTCTGGCTTCATCCCGGGATCAATTGATTATGCACAGGGACAGGGTGCTTCAGCACTTTGACCAGTTGGGGCTTCGGGTCAACCAAGAAAAGAGCAAGCTCTGCCCCACGCAGAGAATCTCCTATCTCGGAATGGAGCTGGACTCAGTCGCCATGGTAGCGTGCCTCTGAGAGGAGTGCGCCAGGTTATTGCTATCCTGTCTTAGTCTATTTGACAGGAAAACAGTGGTCCCACTGAAAACCTTTCAAAGGCTCCTGGGGCATATGGCATCTGCAGTCACTGTCACGCCACTTGGATTGCTCCATATGGGACCACTTCAGCGCTGGCTTCACGATCGGGTCCCCGGACAAGCATGGCGGCCATGTACATCCACTCACGACGGCCCCTCCCTGGTGCATTCCCCTGAGACAGGACCTCCTCTCTTAGGGACGGGGCACCCACTGGCACCCCCGCTCAGATCTCTGAAACCTTCACGTGTGGACCTAAGACTGGCTTGGGTGGTTAACACCATCACTCAGGCTAGAGCACCCTCTACGAGGCATGCCTACGCCCTAAAGTGGAGTTTATTCGCTGAGTGGTGTATGAGTCGGTATCTCTAAAAATTCTGTCCATGAAGACAGCTCTGCTGATCACGTTGGCATCGTTCAAGAGAGTCTGGGATTTGGAGGCATTTTCGGTCAGCAATTTGTGCCTTGAATTCGGGCCGGCTTACTCTCACGTCATCCTGAGACCCTGGCATGGCTACGTGCCCAAGGTTTCTACCACCCCATTTAGAGACCAGGTGGTGAACCTGTAAGCGCTGACTACGGAGGAGGCAGACCCAGCCCATTCACTGCTTTGTCCCGTTTTGTGCTTTTACGTGGAACGAACGCAAAACTTAAGATCTTGTGAGCAGCTCTTTATCTGTTACGGTGGTCGGCAGAAGGGAAGTGCTGTATCAAAACAGAGGTTGGCCCAGCTGCGCAACAGTCAAGCTCTCACAGTGAGGGCAAGAACTGTCCGCGAGCACCGCCTTCACATGCTGGACCCCCAGACATGTGATGCAATACTCGTGCCTGTCATCTGGGGCTAGGAAACCACCGCATCCAGAATCGCACGGCTGGAATGACATCTTTAAAAAGACGCGCTGCTCGGCCGTGTTGCTCTCTTAGGGTGTCTGCTCTTTTAGAGAAAACTGCTCTTTTATTAAGCCACAGTGAAACGCCCAGGGGACAGGAAAGGAGCCCAGTTTGACCGCCCGCTGTCGCATCTTCGCCTGCACTGGTGAGAAAACTGGTTTCTTTTCGAAATCAGGATAGCAGATCAGGAGCTCATTAGTCTCAGTATGAGGTCTGAAGCAAAGAATCTGATGCTCGCTCCGCGGACGACACTGGACGTTTTATGACGTACATGATGTAACTACAGAAGAGTCAAGCTTTATAAAGGAAAATTATCAAAACACTTTTTTTTTTACTTTTTGAGATGCTACTGCTTATCCAATTCAATGATTTATGCTAAGCTAAGCTAAAAGGGCTCCCACCAGACCCGGAGATCAGCTTAATGAATTCAAAAAATGGTAAGCTAAAAGTATATCCAAAAAGTAAGCCTATATCCAAAAAAGTGGAGTGCTCCATTAAAGCGGTTCTCCTAATTAAGTCATGCAGGTAAAGATAGTAATCAAGCAATATGAACTGGATCAAAGCGATGACTACATTCTGTGATCATGATTACAATGTAAGAAAATTCTTAAAGTATATATAAAAAAGTAAATATAGCTTATATTTTTATAATTATATTAACCTTTTTCTTTCACCCCATGACGCTTTATAACAATAACAATCAGTAAAGTGTTGGCCATAAAATTATTATTATTTTTTTTACAACCTAAAATACATTACTTCTATGGAGACTCCTTGTAGTAGACCATATATACAAGTATGAGTGTGCGTGTGTGATGTGGTGGCGGTGATTCACACGCACGCACACACACACACACACACACACACACACACACACACACACAAATCTATGGGCAGAGAGTGTGTGAGGATGACTCGGTGGGAACGTGAAGGCCGTTGCACACACACTCATCTGTATGAGATGCTCTGTGGTCTGTAGGGAATGATTCACTTCCCACTCAGCCTGTGTGCAGACGACCAACTTCCTCCATAACCTCTTCATTTACAGAGGTATTACAGTAACATGTGGGTAAGAGTGTGCATGATGAAGAGACAGAAAGGAAACGTCTTGTTGAAATGCATGTGCCAATGACTTAAAATGCATTGGAAGGGACTTTATTGAGCTGAAGATCTTTTTATAGAAAACATTTTAACATTATGTGGTGTAACTGTAAAGTAAAAACCTTTTTTATTTCACCTTGAACAAATGGGTTTGTACTCATCAAAAACACCTTTAAATGACGTTTTTAGAGCACAGCATATATTTTACAACTTAAATCAAAGGGACAGTTTGACCAAAAATGAAAATTCTCTCATCATTTCCTCACCATCCACTTTCTAAACATATTTTTAGTTTCTTTCTTCTGATGAACAGAAAATATTGAATATACGTATAAAGCTGGAAATCAGTAGCCTTTGAATTCCATCAAATTGGTTTCATACTATGGATGTCCGTGGCTATCAGTATCTAACATTTTTTTTTAAAATACAAAAAAAAAAACACACAAACGGATTGGAACCACATGACGGAGAGTAATTGGTGAGTACATTTTTTGTACAAATTTTTGGGTGAACTATTTCTTTAACCTTACCTTGACATAAAAAGCCCAAATATCTTGTAATTTAGGAAACTTCAAACATTATTAAGTGGCAAGGCAGTTTAGTTGAAATATTTTCCAAGAAATAATAATAACTCAGTGCAACGCTTAGGACAAACAGATGGTTTAAACTAGTTTCAATATATAATTGAGGCTATTTGTTCATCATTACTAGTTGATCACCGAAATATGTATAATTTGTAATTTAAATGAAAACATCATGCTATTTTTAGTAGTTTAAGACGCTTAAATAGATTTAGGAACAACATTTTTTCATATTTTAAAATTGTCTCAATTTTTTCAATTTTTCAAAGTCTAGTAATTGTAATTCTGTTGGTGCATCAAACAAAACAAATGCAATGAAAATATTTAACCGGAATAACACTATTTAAAGTAAAAGTTTAAATCATTGTATGAACTGCATGTTTAAGAAATTAACAGCTTCAACCACACACACAAAAGTATAATGTCAGACCCATGTCATGATCAATTTAACATTACCATATTTTGTTTTTCTTTATGATCGGATGTAACTCCATTACACTGCTATCAAACCTAACATATTTGTTTTATTATCTCGTAATAATTGAAGCCTTCTTTTGTTTCCTAAATGTCTTTAATTCAATCCACAGTTGTTTTGCTTAATCCCTGCGCTCATAAAGTCTGTGCAGAAATCCATGATCCAGCTTGTCTTCATCTCAACAAAGAATTATTCGCCGTGTTTATTCCCCCAGTATCACGCACACATTTCAATATTAAAAAAAACCCCCGCTCTTGTCATCTGGATAGTTACAGCAAATTTCAAACACAATAAAGTCCAACTTAAATACCATTTGTCATCAACAAAGAGAACTGACCGAAAAGAAAACATCAACAAAGATCAAATCCAATCATGTGTTTGCTTGAGGCTAATGGGGAGATGGCAAGTAAAGCATTTGTTTGTCCCACAGTGAGCACACACAAAAAAAAACATCCTAATTCAGCTGACAGCAATCCTATCAGCCGCTGTGGCTCTTTGGGTATCCCATAGATGTGATGTTCCTAATTGCTGCTGGCAGGACTCTGGCCATGTTAAAAATAACTGTATAAGTACTGTGGTATCATATATCTGTTACACAACACTGCTCTCAGTAAATTGTGGCTATGACACATGTCGAGTATCTGGCGTGGTTCTGGCCCACGAGCAGCTGGGCTGCTGAAGGGACCTTAACGTTTCCAGCAGGCGACCCAGAGCATTTGAACTCGCCAGGCAGAGGGAAGTTCAGCTTTACCAGGGATCAAACGGCCTATAGGCTCCAGCCACCACAGCTGGCCACCGATCTGGGGGAAACACCCTCACTGCGGCTTTCTCGACAAATATTAAAGACCGTTCCTTCTTCGAGGGACAGGACTGCTCTTTCTAGCCCTGCCAGTTTGCGGTCGCGTAAATAAAAACTGCCATGGACTCATTCATTTGAACGTTTAATATCTGAGAATCTAGTGAAATCTCAAAATACACAAGAAACATGCACATGTTCTGCTTACCAGCTGCAGAAATACTTTCGCTGGCCACACTCGGCTTTGCTTTTTCTTTCTTTTCTTTTCTTTACCCTCTCTTGACTCGGAGCAAAAATGTGGATTAGCATAGTCGTTTGTAAAATGGATGTGCTGCTGACTAATGTGCAGGGTGGGTAAAAAGTAATTAGCCATTAATAACTGGTGCCTGAATAATCAATGCGGTACATATAAAATCCCATTTACTAATGTCTATGTAGAGACTTTAAATTGTGAAATACAATATAGTGAAGTACTATAGCCAATAAATATTGCCTAATTTCTGTTCACCCACCATGTATAGCAATACCAATATGCTACACTGCAAAAAGTAATTATTTAAAATTTAGGATTTATTTAAAAAGTGAGTAAACAGGTTACATTAAAAGCGACAAGTTGATTACTTAAAAAAAGTAAGCCCATTGTAATAGGCAACTCTTAGGTTGACAACATAATTTTTTATAATTATGCACAAAACTACCGTTTACCGGTAAAATTACCGTACTTAATTTTAACGCAATGGGTTTACTCACTTCTTTAAGCAAAGTCGACTGATCGCTTTTGGGCCTCAAGACACAGATGTTTTAAAAATGTAGAAAAAGTGTACAGTGGGGAGACATTAAAAGTGTTCAATAAGATGCATAATCGTTACACACAACAACCA
This sequence comes from Danio choprae, assembly GCA_903798125.1. Lineage (NCBI taxonomy): Eukaryota > Metazoa > Chordata > Actinopteri > Cypriniformes > Danionidae > Danio > Danio choprae. The sequence goes on along the minus strand of CAIGQW010054217.1, from coordinate 5,943,795 downwards.
AGAGACTTTTTAAACTGCATTTCACTGATGAAAAGATGACTGTAATCGCCAAATGGCCTTAAACAATAACTAAATGCACTACTTACATTTTCAAAAGCAAGCACAAATTCTATTAGTGCTGCACAATAGTTTGTGGTGCAACTGCTGAATACTAGTACAGTAGCTTGTTAGTCAGGGTTCAAAGTGATAACCAAAGAGCTAAAATATTGTCACAGGCTAGATTTTTTGCTCCTTTTATGTCTCCGATTTAGGTTATTTTGCTCCGCATGTATTACATATATTAATCATACATTTTTTAAATTGACAGTCTATGAATGGCAAATAATTTTACTTACACTTAGAAACAGCCTTAAAACAGTGGCTCTGTGTCATGTGCTTCTTTTGTTCTGTTTCCCGCCGTTTTCAATGTTCATTTATTCCACCTGTGTCTCACCCCTGTGTGTCATCTGTCTCATTAGCCCTCATGTATTTATACCCCTCTGTTTGGTTCTGTCGGGGTCTGGTATTGTATTGTCTACGTGTCGATGTGTTGTTCTGTCCATGCTGTCGTCACCCCATGTCCTCCCAGAGTTTCCTGTATCTTCCAGTGCCCGTGTATGTAGTAAATGTTTGTAAACAAATTTGTGTTTCGTTTAATTCCGTGTTCCTGTGCCTTCATGACCCGAATCGAGCTTGACACTCTGATGTAAGCGGCATTTTTCATTTGTACAATAAGAATAAGGCCGTGTAATTTTCACAGTGCCACTAATTTTCGAGTACTATTAGAAGGGCTACTTTTAACTCATACTTTGAGTAGTATTTAGAACAGATACTTTTACTCTGTATTTTGGAAAGTAATGGTACTTTTACACAAGTATGATTTTTTTCAGTACTCTTTCCACCACTGCGCTTTTTACAGTGTAGGCACAAAAAGCAAGTTGGTGTAAGCGATTCATTAACTGATCCTCTCTCTTTCTTGTTAATCAGTCAGAATTACACTTTTGGATTTCCTTGGCTCTAAATTGTATGCGAGTGCACCGTTTACTGGACATTCATGCAGTGAAGTTAAAGTGAACTTTAAGTGACTTCATACCACAAGTAATCAAATTAGTATTGTGCTTGGCAGGTTTCCTTGACAGTAAGCAAGCAATTATAGTCTACTGTAAAGCCTTCTGAGTATTACTCTCTGCTTCTTTTCCAAGTGGCTGTGCTGCAAACTGCTTCCATAAACTGAAGATAATTACTCTGTGCTTAGTGTTTCAACAAGGTTTTTCAGAACAACAATGTTTTTCACCTGTACGCACAGTAGCAGGATCAAGTCATATTTACGACTTATAATTATTATATTATAATTATGTGGTCTATTCAAATTACTTGATTATAGAGCAACAAGGCCACGATGCACATTTTATACATAAAGTTAGCCAACATCTACAAAATAATCAATTAAGAAAATTTAGCATTTTAACATTTATATTCGGTATATAAACTCATCATTCTACCCCAACTGCAAAAAAGTATTATATTTTGTGAATGCAAATTAGATACTTACTAGATTCTTCATCTGTTGTGCCTGCTTGTTTTCTCAATTTCACAATTGTATTGTTATTACGATTTCGTGGTGGTGTTTGTGTGCTTTCAATTTAGAAATGCTATATTTCTTATATTTCATTTACAGGGGTATTTACAAAACACCAATAGACCCTTTTTTACATTTCAAGGTTTCTCAGTAGCAGAAGCCGTTATAGTTGGATAAACTTTGAGCGCAGTGAATGGGAGAGTACAACAACATTTTTTTTTACAGTCCTATTTGCTGAAATAAAAAAAGAAATCCTCCACAATAATGTAAACAACACTTTCAGAAAATGGAAAACATATTGTGTGAGACTGATATTGGCAGCCAGAAGAGAGAACAAAGTCAAATTTACTGTCATGCCCATACATGTTGCATTTCAAACGCCTCGCATAAGTCGTGATTTTTTTTTTGTAAGTTGATGCAAAGTTGATATAATACACACATAAATACATTTAAATTTTAATATATGTTTTTTAAAAATCTAAATATTAAAAACTTAAGGATTTAAGGTTGATGATGATGATGATTATGATGTTCGTTAAATGCCTCATAACAATCTTGTGAAAAGATTGTTATGACAATCCATTTCAACAATAAAAACAGAAAACTTTTCTGGCTGTTTAATTATCTGAAAACTCAACCTTTTAAAAATGTTTCAAACTGAAAGCCTCTAAATTCTATACTGCTACTGTCTTTGTAAAAAAAAAAAA
>CAIGQW010054217.1:5927556-5941130 GCA_903798125.1 Danio choprae | reverse complement strand
TCTGTCTCACACATAGATATAAGGGTCCTTTATGTTAAGTGGCCTTAACTACAAGGTACCTGCATCAAAAAATAAATACAATGTTTCTACTGTGTTCATAATGTATTGCACAACACTTCTGGTGCTATTGAGGTGTGATACAGATCAATTTGGGGACAGGTTTGGTGGGTTAATGTGTAGCCTAAGTATCAACAGTCTAATTCAAATTGCAATTACAGAATTTAATTACAGATGTAACTACAGGCAGATAATTTTTAAAACACAAGTATAATGTAAAAACATGTGCGTACATGAGAAGTGCATTGTACCAATTTATTAATTTAAATGTAAGTACATAGTAATTAGGGTTACTTAAAGGGATAGTTCATCCAAAAAATGAAAATGATAACATAATTTACTCTGCTTATGTGGTTTTAAACCTTTATGAGTTTCCTTCTTCTGCTGAACACAAAAGAAGATATTCTGAAGAATGCTGGTTGCTGGCACCCATTGACTTCCATACAGAAGTAGGAAAAAAATATTATGGATGTCAAGGGGTGCCAGCTACTAGCACTCTTCAAAATATCTTATTTTTAGATTAGCAGATTGCATCTGGAAGGGCACTGCCACATAAAACATATGCTAGAGTAATTGGCTGTTCATTGCACTGTGGCGACCCCTGATAAATAAGGGACTGAATAGTGAGTGAGTGTTCAGCAGAAGAAGAAAAAAAAAACTTTAATAGCTTTTGAACAAGCGAAGGATGAGTAAATCATTTGAGTAAACCATCCCTTTAATATAAAGTCGGATCGCAATTTGTTCTTCAGACGATATTTGATTTAAGGTGGCCAGTCCAAAACTTATAATCTAATTACCAAACATGCAAAAGTTAACTTCAAGAATGAACAAAATGTTATTAACGAGTTTAAAATTTGGTATTTAAAAATAGCTGTCCTTCTTATGAGGCACACATACCTTTTTCAAGCCACATAAAAAATGAATGCTGTGCTAAAACAAATGCACAATGCACAACCTTCCAGCCAAGAGTGAAGTTATTATGCAAGTTAACAAAGCCTAGTATAATGTAATTTAATGGAAAACTATATCAACAGCTCCTATTTTTTTTTGAACTGCCTCCTGAGTCTGCACCACTAGCCACCTGTCAGTGTGCGTACAGAAAATGATGTGTTTGAATTTTAAAAAGACATAGCTTGGCATGTACTCTTATAAATTATGCAATAACATGCAGGTGCGTCAATAACAAAATACTGATTAAAAATGCACGTTTAAATAAATAATACAAACACCTGGAACAAGTCGGTTATTTAAACAAAGCTTCTCGAAAAAAAACCACAGAAATATGTTGCAGAAATTATAAACACCTGAATCTCCATGGCAACCAAAATAAACACATTCGTAAATATGTGTCAAAAGACATAAGGTCTATAAAACACTTAGATGAATAAATGGAGATGTGGAGAGTTTGATATACCATAACCACACAACCTCTGCATGGTGACGCATCCGGGATTCCCCAAAGTCACCCTGTCATCAGGTGTAATTTCCCTCACCTCGCCTCACCTTCTTCAAGGTCAATACGCTACTGTAAACATATACCAGGGTAAGAGAAATACCATCAACGGTTAAGGCAGAATGAGAATTTTTTTTCTTTTAAAAGCACAGTGACATCTGGCAGGCAGGTGGGTTTCAGCATCACTGGATGGCTTTCAGAGCAGAAGCTTAAGGATGTGCCCCCTCTACAGGACATAATGAGTATTGCATAAATTGCAAGCTGTCTCTAATACTGTTCTTCCAAATAACAGAGCACAAATTAGTTAAAGCTTGTCTTTGTCTGCTACTTATATAACTATTTCTATAGTTTATATTTTTCCCAGTAACAAGAGCTTCGCATGCAGAAACCCTAGAGGCACAAAGCATCATGCTGAAATCGTGCCAGAAACTGCTAATGTTTTTTGCCTTCTGGTGCCTTCAGAAACCGCACAAACAAACTATTTAAGCTCTCCGCCTCTGATTGGTCCACTTGTCCCTAGCAATTGCTGATCTGATGACATACACGTCTCTGTGCTGTTTTACGCAGCTGTATTTTCCTTCTGGGCATCCATAATTATTGCTGCTTCATAATAGTGATGGTATTGGCTTCCAAGCGGGCATGGCATGCGATGACACAGAATTACGAAAAACAATCGAATAATGTGAAAGAGTCAAGTGGTTCTCAGTGGGGCAAAATGCTGCATTACCCTTGACCCATTTTTCATAGTTCAGTCCGGCATAAAAATAATCAACATCTGGAGCATCTGCGTGTATTTTAACGACATGTATCATTCCAAATTTCTGGTCTGGAACAGATAGGCTTGGTAACTCATTGGAAAGTTTAATGTAAGCATAAACACATGAAGCCATATGGGCCTGACGAGGCACCTAAGCCTCTCCGTGCTCCAAAAAGGTTACCTTTGTTCCCGTAAGCAACGGCAACCATCCCAACGGCAACAAATGTCCGTTTACCCAGTGCCCACCAGAGAGCGTGTCCTCTGCTTGCTTCTCCCGGGGCAGATTTATGTCCTCCTTTAGTGCTCTCCGCAGCTGTGGGAGTAGAGGGCTCTTGGCTAAAGCTGCTTGTGTTAATGATTAGTATGTTTATGAGGCTGCAGGCAGACTCTCCCAGAGACGGTGACACCAGATGCAGCTCCAGCCAGCAGGCAGACAATACTGCCGGACAGAGATGGATGAGTCTAGCAGGCCCTTGCTGAGATGCTCATATTGCCTTACAGCGACCAGAGGCCTCGCTGCTGACCATTTTATGGGCTAAAGCTGGCACATACTGCTGCCCTCCTAACACTTCAACAATGTCGTTTCGGTGTGCATGTAATCGCAAGAATGAAGACTTTAAGGAGCAGACGGAAAGCCAAAAGAATAGACAGCTGGATGTTAAAGAAGCTGTACACTAGATGTATACAACTTTCTTCCTTCAGCCTGAAATTTCAGAGAGTGTCAAAAGCAAGTGAGGCACTCAACGTACACCATTTTTGACTTGCCAAAATCCATATTAACGGAGCTTTAATGTACTTTACATGACCTCAGTTGACAAACCGGGACCTCAATAACAAACATTTAATATTTACTGACCCTTTACTTGTTTCCAACCTTTATGAGTGTCTTTTTTCTGTTAAAAAACAAAATAGGATATTATGAAGAAAGCTGGAAACCTGTAACCATTGACTTCCATAGTATTTGTTTTTAGTTAAATATTTACGTTTTTTTCGTGAGATCAGGCTGGTATAACAGATTAACTGTATACACCTGACAGCTTTACTTCTCACTCTACTCACACCTTAACTTTACTTGAGTGATTTTACTTCTTGTAAAGTTAATTTGGAACAAATATTACTGTAAAAAGTGGTATACAAATAAACTTAAATTGAATTGATTTCCAGACTGCAACAGCAAAATAACTAAAACCACTGCATAACCACAAAGACACTAAGCGAATAAATATTTTAAATAATATGATAGTCACCAGTTTTCTTGTTTATTACACAAAATTACATTTTGTTATCTATAGGATTCACACACTTACTTGCAGTACATATATGCAGACAATGATACGGACATGAACAGAAATGTTTTGTAAGCTCTGCCCACAATTTTATCATTGAAGAATTCCACTAAAGAGACCTTTCTATATTTTGCCTATTTTCAAAACTGCAATTTCACAATTTGAAGGGTAATGGAAATGCTGTACACAGCTGTACACTGTGCTGTGCTGTACACAGACTTTATTAATTCTCAATCAGTCAATCAATCAATCAATCAACCGCAGATCCTCTCAGTAACTGCATTAGAGTGTTATGTCTCAGGCCTCTATTACTAGCTCTAAAATTACAATTTGCCTTGTGTTGAGGTGTACAAGAACCTAGTTATGCCTAAAAGGCTGTTTCATGGACAATATCTGACAAATGTCATACATTTTGGCCTCACAGTGGCGCAGTGGGTAGCACGTTCGCCTCACAGCAAGAAGGTCGCTGGTTCGAGCCTCAGCTGGGCCAGTTGGCGTTTCTGTGTGGAGTTTGCATGTTCTCCCTGTGTTGGCGTGGGTTTCCTCCGGGTGCTCCGGTTTCCCCCACAAGTCCAAAGACATGCGGTACAGGTGAATTGGGTAAGCTAAATTGTCCGTAGTGTATGTGTGTGAATAGGTGTGTATGGATGTTTCCCAGAGATGGGTTGCAGCTGGAAGGGCATCCGCTGCATAAAACATATGCTGGATAAGTTGGCGGTTCATTCCGCTGTGGCGACCCCAGATTAATAAAGGGACTAAGCCGAAATGAAAATGAATGAATGAATGAATGTCATACATTTTTTTTAAATATGAGAACAATAACTTCTGAGAACAATTGGACTTTTAAAAAAACATCACATATTGCTACTATAGGCGTGTATTATTTACAAATAACTCAAGGCTGGTCATCAACTATTTCTTATGAATTCTAAAATACACTATAACATTTAAATGTAATGTTTTTAAGGGTGTTTTCCCTGCCTGTAGGCAGAGATGCTAAAGACAGGCTCTAACATGTCCCTACATAAGACATTTGGAGAATGAACGGATAAATCAATGCCTCAATGTCATTCAAACACTGCTTCAAAAAAATGCTTATATTTTTTGGGGGTGGGAGGCAATTTAGTTCTTTTGTTGTTGTTGTTTTTTATTTAGGTCTTTTTGTATGGGTATTATATGCAAGTCAGATCAAATTCATGCTTTTTCCTACCCATTCATGACAGGAGACCACACATGTTGTAGAGCATACATGACAACTTTACAAAGAATCCTCTCTGCATTTCTATCTCTTCACCGTGTCCAGACAAAAGTTTAGGTAGCCAAGGAACAGCTCCTGTCTGATATTTATAATAAGCTTATAGGCAAAGTTTGGCCCAAAGATGAACCTTATCATCCTCCCATGAGAATCTTGCTTTTGATATTTCTGTCTCTCACCATCAAGTCCACGGGGACATCTGCCCTCCGCCCGCCACAGAGAGCATGTCTGACCACAGGGAAATCTGTTTCATATGACTGAGCTAAAGCTTTTTGTAGTGTTCATCAGATATGCCATCTTTAATCATTTTACTTTAATTAACTTTTTCAATTTTACTCCCAAATGCTTCAAAAAGTTTGCAATATGCCCAAATGATACAATGAGAAAGTTAAAAAAAAAATGTAAATATCAGTTTTAATTTAGTTTATTATATTATGTGTTATCACACTTTAAATATAGTCAATGAATCATTAAATCATGATTCTAATGTTACTTTAACTTACTAAAATAAGTTAAACTTAATGTTTTTAGGTTATATGAGATTTAACTGGAAAAGTAAAGTTGAATTTATGTAATGCAAGTTAAATTTATTCCATTTGAGATAGCAAATTTTTTTTACACTGCATTTCAAGAGTTCACACTTAGCTGATGATTGAAAAGTAAGCGTATTTGGCATGCTGTCCCGGGAGAGAGCCCTGAGCTCAGAATATCCTTGAGCCGGTGGTGTTCTTGCTGTGAGGCAACAGTGCTAGTCACTGGGCCGCCGTGCCGCCCAGTTAGAGGATGGAAGGAGTAGGGGTGGAAGGGGGGATTCTTCAAGACGAAGATGTCTAGAGTGAAAAACTCTGGTTATTTATAGTGTGTCTGATTGGTGCAATAAGCGGAGCTGATGCGGTGCCAGCTGCGTTCAATCCTAATCACGTGATCCTCTCGAAATTAGTTTATAACTAAACCACACTTATTTTTAGTATTCATTAGGTTTAGGTTTTTACTTTAGGTTTATTTGAATTAAATGTTAAGATATTTAGAATTTTTTCAGATATTTAAAACAAATCTGATATTTATTTTTATTTCCACTTGATTTCGATTAAAGAAGATTTATTTTAATTGTAATTTGACTTAACAACAACTGATATGATATTGATTACTCTGTCCTTTGTTGTCATTCATCAACGAGTTTGAACTAAATCTTGTAATCAGCCTCTCTCCTTTAAATCTGACATTTTTGAGGTAAGATTAAGTTGCTTTTTAAAACTTGAGATGCTTTACAACTTCATGCCAAAACAAAAAAAAAGTCTTAGAACGCATCTCAATTAATATTTTGCTTTGATATGAATGAAAAGACTGTATGCATCACTTTTGTACTTGCCCTTAGTTTTTAATGTAATTAAACTTTAACATTTAAAAAAAACACACAAAAAGTCTCTCGCAGTGCTTCTTCAGCAAAGCATCAGATTTCTATCTCAGAAAATAAGTTTCAGAAGTTATTATGCTCTCAGCCAAAGCCTTTTTAGATGTCAGCATGAGGAGCAATGAACCAAACAATGCAAAGTCAAAGTTGTTTACTATCTCTTTGCATGTTGGAATTAAAACAATGCATTTCTGAGCGAAATTGGCTTGATTGCAGTTTCTGATAGCAATCAGGTCTGCCATACCACTAGCTGCATGTCTGGTATTTGTTTTATTGTGTTTGAAGTCTGATGAGCTTCCAAATGAGAGAAAACAGCCAGTGAAGGGATCGACAGGAGTACCACTTCTCAATCTGGACGTACATCGGCTGCCCACCGAGCAGCCATATCCAACCCCGGGATGATGGGAAACATCCAAACATCTCAAACATCCAAACCACTGTCCTTTATTGATCCATACAAGCCAATGCTAAAGCCCAGCTGGAATGGTCACTGTGCTTTTTCTCTAAACAAATATATTTGGAAACGTTCTGTCACTGTTTATGGGAATGTGTGCACAAGGCGAATGTTTGAACCGATACCGTGGAAACAGGCGATGTTTGGAGCTGATAGTCTCTCCCCTTTAATTGCGGGAAATGGGTTTCAGATGTGCGTCGCCCGCTGATCACTTTCGGCCCGGACTCCCTCGTCATGTCTTTTAAAACCACTTCAAGGAGAGCCTGATGGGGGGATGATACCAAGGCTGTGGGACGGAGGCCTCGGCAGCTGCCTAAATACTCCTTTGGGTCCCTCTGAAATAACAACAGCCACATTAGCAGTAGCTGAGAGCTCTGTCGCCACATTTTTCAAATTTGAAAACAATTACTCTTCAGTTAGGCGTAATGAGAACAGATGCTGGAGTTATTGGCTTCGGTTAATATTGTACACTTGACATGGATTATGTTTTTGGCCTGCACTGAGCTGCTGGTGATGCATTTTTGATGAATCATTCTTGTGGGCGAGTTAAAATAAGAAATGTCATTTATGGAGACTCAATTACGGGATTATGAAGCACGCATTTCATGTGTTTCATCTGATATTGGAGTGTGTGTTGCCCTCTGTTGGAGAATCTTTAAAAGGAAAAATGACATTTTACTCACTGTTTACTCGCCCTTAAAGGGATAGTTCACCCAAAAATGACAATTAACTCATTATTTGCACTCCCTCGAGTGGTTCCAAGCATGTACGAGTTTGTTTCTTCTGTTGAACACAAAAGAAGAAATTTTGAAGGAAGCTGAAACCCTGTAACGTTCTATTTCGATAGTAGGAAAAACAAATACTATGGACGTCAATGGTTTCCAACATTTTTCAAAATATGTTATTTTGTGTTCAACAGAAGAACTCATAATGGTTCAAAACAAGGAAAGGGTGGGTAAATGATGGCTAAATCTTTATTTTTGGGTGAGCTATCCCTTTAACTGGCACCAAAAATAAATGTTTTGAAGAATGTTTGAAACCGTTAACTATTAATATTCGTAGTATGAAAAAACAAATATATGTAAGGTAATTTTATTAGTTCCCATGGTGAACACTGATTTGCATTATTCAACACAGTTATAATGTTACTTATTAATAATGTTAATAAGTAGTAGTAATATAGTAGTAACAGTAATAATGTATCAATTATAACATAGTAATAACAAAAAATTATAATGTTAACCTCCCATTTAACAATAGTTACAATACGAAGTCAATGGCTCTCAAATATCTTCTTATTTAACACTAGAAAAAAACTTTAAATTGTTGACACAAGTGAAGGGTAGAAGTAAATAAAGACTTTTATTTTTATGTGAACCATCCCTTTAAGAAGGCTAACCATGCTAATAGCTGCTAAAAGCAAGTGTTTTCCGTCAATACGCAAGCTGTTTTCACTATTTGCTTGATGGAAAGTTTTATTTCATTCTCTATATTGGCCATTTTATGACCATATCGTGTATCGTGAAAGTTTATTCTAATTCTAGCTGCTTTAAGGATGCTTAATGAAAAATGTTTACAAGGTTGCAATTTCTCCGCTTTAGTGCGCTGTATAAATTGTAAACTGATATATAAATGGTATAAAGAGCCTCTATTCTTAGCTTTTAGAGAGCAGAGCGTTTGCCTCTTTCTCATAAACCGAAGTCTCATGCGGGTTAGGGTCTGTGTTTTTAATGTTCTCTAACGATTTCTCTTTGTTTATCGCGCCATTAAAGCTTGGCAGCAGGTGGATTCTGGAAACTGGCCTCCCGACACACAATCTCCATTTCCCAGAAGGAAAGCAGAAAAAGGCCTCAACGCTTCCAAGGGGTACACATCTCTGTGGTTTGCTCTCTCTTTAATTTGACAAGTCATAGTGTTGCAGTATGGCAGGCTCAGGTGACATCATCGCTCAGCGTGGAACAGGCCGCTGTTAGTGATTTTCAACATGTGCTGTTGATTTTGGACCAGGTGTCTGAAGTGCTTTGCAGACCAGGGAACGGGCCTTCCCTCTGTGGCAGTGAGAGATCCCAGTGTGAGGCCAGAACCCATTTAGAGGTCAGTTCCACCACCTGATGACTGGAATGCGGAAATCTCATTGATCTCTACCAAACAGCAAGAAATGATAAGTAGTGTTTTATTTTAGGTCTTGTAGTGGTCACTGTACACTGTATAAAAATACCAGAAATTTTCCATATTTTGTGATTCATGTTTTCTTTCAATTTATTTATGCTTTTGAATTTCAGTATGAGACCTTAATCTTTACTTCTACAACTTTTGATGTTAAAAAGTTTGAAAAAGTGACTTTTGTTGACATTTTAAATGATATATTGTCTGGATTGGTATTGTACACTTTGATACAAAAACCTGGTATTAAGTACTTTTACAGACTTAATTCTTTCTAATACAATATTGTTTTAGACTAATAAAATATGAATTAAAGTCACTCTGTTAAACTGCAGAGGTTTTTAAGTCAATTTTCAACATAAAAACTAGACAGAGCAGAAGTTCCCATAATGCAATTCATAACCGTAAATAAATGGAAAAACACCCATGAATCACAAAATATGGAAACGTTAATTAATGCAAATGTTAATTATTAGATATTTTTTACAGTGTACACAGTTGTGAAGTATAATTTCACAACATGGTAATAAAAAAAATTAATTTTAGCATTATTCAAGTAACATAGGGGTATAGGCCCGGACTAGAGGTCAGATTCTGTACATTCTTTGGTCTTCCATCTTCTGCATATGCAAACCCGTTTCAAAAGTGGCTTCGTGATTTTATTTATTTTTTCCCACTGGCGCTAATTGAAGTGCATATACACGTATTAAAAATAGCACAAATATTAAACGGCAAAAAAATTCTAATAAAAATCATTAAATAAAGGATTTAATCTTTTGCACAGAATTCTTTTCTTTTTTTTTGCAAGACATATTTTTGTAAGCATACTTTAAATGCATTTTATTTAAATTAAATAAAAAAAATATTTAGATTTGAAAGAGACCAGCCACGAGAAAATAATGCTGCCCCACCAAAATTGTAAAATACATCTTAACACATAACTTGCTAAAATATATACAGCTAAATATGTGTGCTTTGTCATAACTATTATCATTTAGTTTACTATTACCAAGTAGTTTTTTAAATGTACTTTTAGGATTTGAAGAACACCACAAGTGTGCATAAAGTACTAAGTAGCCTACACTTCTTTGTCCATTAATACATTTTGGATTTGTCATTTTTCATGCTTTCATCCAAAACAATTTACAGCTTGTTGGTTACATATATAATCCCTTTGGAGTAACTTGGGGTCAAGTGTTTTACTCCAAATGCTATACATTTATGAATGACTCCTTGTGATGTTTGAACCGGCAACCTTTCATTTCGCCTTACTCGATCAATAGCATCTAAACATTTTTTTCCCACATTTTTCCCAACATTTTCCTTTCCATTAATTTAAAGTTGTATCAGAAGGATGTTATTATCATTCTTCCTGAAGACCTACTTCTGGACACACGTGGTTGTGCTTCATGTGCCTCCCACGTCAATCCATACACTTCAAACGTGCAGATAAATGAGCCTGGGGCGCAGGAATCTGCTCACTGTGTCTCTCACCCTCACTTTGTCATTCATTGGTGTCATAAAAGACCACAGGACACCAAGTGATGATCTTATAAACGTATTTATGCATTCGCCCTGAAATGAAGCGTTGAACATTTCTCCGGCTGATCGGACGTCCGAGTGAGTTTCCCAGCCCTGGGAGAGGAAGATTTGAGGGTTTATTTTGGGAGGCCAGTAAGAGGTGGGACAATGACAACAGGAGTTGTGTGTAATGGATTTATCACAGAGGTTTGGCCTTTCATGAGCCGCATTACTTAAATGGAATAAAGGATCCGTCTGTGGATTCTGGCAGTGGCACAACATTCTGCATGACCTTGTCCCCAAACACATGGCCTGTGCAGTCTAGTGATTTATAGCACTCAACACTCACGCTGTCCATAAACAGACAACGATGCCATCTGCTGGTCAAACTCCATTTTGAATGCATGATCACAATTTGACTGCATAGTTTTGAAAATAAAAACAAAGTTATCGTATTTTCTGTCAGATATTAAGTTTAATCATATACAAGTACACCACTTGATTGTTGAAAAACTATAGATCTTATAAGGTTTCACCTACTGATCATGGCCAAGTTTTAATAAATAATACAAAATAATCATTTTAAAAAAGAAAATGGGAAATGCATTTTGATAAGAAGAAAATAAACTAAAAACAAATTGATACAATTGATTATGTATATTTATTGTGGTTAACTTCTCAAAAGTTTGTGCCCATAAAATTGTATCAATAGCAGTATTGCGGACAGTGATTCCTTCCTTTATTAAATTATTACACAGGAGAAAACAATCATTAAAATGACAAATGAATGAGAAAACAAATGAGAAAAACAGTCAATCAACTGGCAGCTACTCAATGTGTTTTTAGTCATGTAGACATAATCACAAAAAATGATCTGCAGAAGCTAAAACGGAGCATCAAATTAGGATTTCTACCAGATTTTGCTGCAACAATTGGATGGCAAATGTGGCATCATCATCATGAAAGCAGTGATCTATTCATTTCTATTGCAACAATTTGGCCAGTAGAGCTTCTTTTAAATGCCTCAGCCTAACTGAGTACAGTTGCTGGTCATGTTCATCCCTTTAAGACACCAGTAAAGCCATATTTTGATACTTCCAGCAGCAGAGTGGCAAAGCTCACTAAACTCAACAGGTCTCCACAGGCACAATAGTTTTATGATGTGCTGGATTGAGATATTCACATAAAGGTCATCATGTTAAATATGGATCAAAATATCTAAGGACTTTTTACAGAATCTTTGCCACAAAGAATTAAGGCAGTTTTGAAGGCAAAAGTGGGTCCAATCTGGTACTAGAAAGATGCACCTAATAAAGTGTCTGGTGAGGTTTCAAACACAGCACATCTTCAAGAGACTAAATCAGAAATTATTGCGCAAAAAGAATGAACTGACCAATGAATAAGTCCTCTATTGGACATGTAAAAGACTCTATTGAGCAAAATGAGGGGCAAGGAGTGAGAAGTGACATTTTGGGTAAAATAAAGATATATGTGTATCAAACGAAAGCTCTTGGTGATCTCTTTCTACTGCCAAAAGAACACAAGTGAATTCTTAATATATATGTAGTTATTCATTAGAAACCAAGACTGTACTGTAAACAATCCAAGCAAGTTGGTGCCAAAAGGGTATAACAGTGACATGTTTTAAAAAGGTCAAAGCTAATATTTTATTTTATTTACATGGTCTGAAACAAAAGACTAATTCGATGCATGGATAACTAATTTGACAAACACTTTTTATGTGCTGTTCTATTTTATCACAATATTTATATTTTTATTTTATTTATGAATGCAGTGCACCCATGTTTTTATATGAAAGAAATAAGTATTTATGGATAAATGTTAAAATGGTGTACAATAAGTATACTTTCATCTGTACGTGTACGCATTTATAATATAAAATATTGAAATCAGTATTCAAAATCAGATTTTGGCCTGCCTGAAAAATTGGTCAAATGTTAGTTATGCCCTTCTGGTTTTCACCCCCTTTGAAATACTTTTATCACTGCAGTCCATGAATGAGTGAAGGAAGTAAAAGCTTCTGTTTACATCTTTAACACCTCTCTATAACTCTCTAACATCTGTTCTTGAACTTTCATCCTGTTCAGCTGATTGTTAGAGACCTTTATGAGGAATAAAGGAAAAACTGTGAGTACGCTGTGGTTCAAGTTTCCTTTGTTAGTAGTTAGACTTTGAGACATGAAGTTAAACAGAGCTCCAGTTGGGGGGTCTCACTCTGCATCACCTGCACCCAATCACCCAAAAGCCCATCAGCAAGAATTCATCAGTGGGACATTGACACAGTTTGTTAGTGTACTTTAACTCATTTGCACCGAGCCTATGAAAGATATATTGATGTAGTGTTAGTTTAAATACACAGAATCCTACATTATATCCACAGAAATATTTAAACAGTGAAATTCTGAAACTGAGCAGAAAGCGTCCCTTATAAAAAATTAGCCATGGCTTTCTAAAAAATGCTATGCTATAACCATAGTTAAACCATTGCATTTGCAGTAAATCTGTGGCTGTATAAATGGTAATCAATCTGCATACACACACATTGGTTACTAAATTTTTACTATAATAAAAATGTTTGTTTGTTCTACTTCCAAAAAAACGATTTCTGTTCCATAAGCAAAGAAAAATATAAACATATGTTGCTGATATAAATACAAAACACATGAATCTGGTGAGTGGTGAAATCAATTGGTACCATCATTTCCAGTAGGCAGTAGCTTTAACCGTGCAGCAGTCAAAGATTCAAAAGAATCGTTCAACCCAACCAATCACTAAATAAAGTAAAGACGCTGCTAGCTTACCTTTTTCCTGCAATCAACCTTCTGTCGTCCCTCTTCCACTTTAGGTGTTAATAGCCTGAATAAAGTCCAGAAATCTAAGATCACATTGCAAACAAAATTACAACTACAGCGAGCAAGTGGCATAAAGTAATTTACATTTTGATATTTCTGTTCGTCGGTTTTTGTTTCTACGACGAAAATATGAAAATAACTTAAAGGAAAGTAAACGGTAAACTCAGCGATGCCATGTGTTCGAGCAGCACGCAGTCATGATTCATTTCTGATTCAATCCAGTTAACGATTCAGTGTTTTCACTTCTTTGTGGCCATAATTACGTTTTTATCTGTTTATTTAGTATCTATCTATCTGTCTATCTATCTATCTATCTATCTATCTATCTATCTATCTATCTATCT
>CAIGQW010054217.1:5903398-5914405 GCA_903798125.1 Danio choprae | reverse complement strand
TCTATCTATCTATCTATCTATCTATCTATCTATCTATCTATCTATCTGGGGCAGTGCTGTATATAATCTTTTAATTTATTATTGTATTACCAATGCGTGAACTTTTAACTATTGTGTCCACTTTCGCAAATCAGATTCCAAAATTACAAGTACACTGAAAAAAAATGATTCATTGGATTTACAAAAAAAAATGTCAAGGTAAGTGGTTGCAAACTATTTAAATGGGCCGAATTTAAACAACTTAAATTTAGTAATGTTCAACTTTATTTGTTTGTTTAAATTCAGCCCATATAAATTGTCAGCAACTACGTGCCTTAAAAAAAGTATATCCAATGAATCATTTTTGTCAGTGTAATAGTTCCTTGGTTCCTTTGTAAACAAGTAATTACCCAGAGAGTACAACCTCAAAGTTTTTTGTAATTGTTAAAACAGTTCTGTAATCCATCAGGTGGCTTTCTCCAGTAGTCAGTGTCATTTTGACCTTTTGACACTGTTCCCTGGCTATATATACCATATATAAGAAGCCTTACCTAAGGCTTTCCATCAGCTGATCCCAGATTAAAGTAAACAGGTTACATCAGGTTGGAAGTCAAGTGTCAGTAGTAATACCCTATTGGCGGGTCAACCAATAAACACCTTCCATTGGGCACATCAGGACAAGTGAAAGCTCTAATACAGTAAGTTATCTCAACATTATTGACCTCTTTATGAGTAGTTTGCGTGGCACGGTGGTGCAGTGGGTAGCACGATCGCCTCACAGCAAGAAGGTCGCTGGTTCAAGTCTCGGCTGGGTCTGTTGGCATTTCTGTGTGGAGTTTGCATGTTCTGTTCGTGTTCGTGTGGGTTTCCTCTGGGTGCTATGGTTTCCCCCACAAGTCCAAAGACATGCAGTATAGGTGAATTGGGTAAGCTAAATTGTCCGTAGTGTATGTGTGTGAATGAGAGTGTATGTTTCACATCAACATTTACTGTATGTGGATGTTTCCCAGTGATGGGTTGCAGCTGGAAGGGCATCCGCTGCGTATTCTGGGGTCACCACAGCGGAATGAACCGCCAACTTATCCAGCATATGTTTTACGCAGCGGATGTAAATGAGCAATATCACATTAGTAGCAGTGCGATGTGGCTGTATATCTGCACAGGTGGGAGGCGTGCGTTGGCACGAGGCCGCAGGGCGAGTGGCTTATTGTCCCACCAGTGATGATATACAGCCACATCGCACTGCTACGAGTGTGATATTGCATTTATACAACAGTTCGACGGCATAATCGTGTATATAAAAATGCATATTATGCATTGGTTCACCCTTATAATCTTAAAATGTCAGCAAAATCACCTGTTTTGTCATCACTTTATACATCATGCAGGAGAATTATTCAAACACTAGCTCTAAAGTGACGTTGGTGAATTAGTAACAGCTTCTGCTGTTCTGACATCAGCTGCAGATGTGAATGAATGGCGGAAGAAAGTAGTTCCTCATACTAAAGGGTTTTTAGACTCTTCGTGTTTGATTTTCTTTTTTATATACACGATTATGCCATCAAACTGTTGTAGAAATGCAATATCACACTCCTAGCAGTGCGATGTGGCTGTATATCGTCACTGCCGGGATGCTAAGGCACGCCTCCCACCAATGTCGATATACAGCCACATCGCACTGCGTATCTATTTATATATATTATATAAATATTGTATAAATATATACATATATATTTTTTTAACCCATTAAACTTTTGTTTAACATATTGACTTACTGCAAACTGAATATAATACTATTATGGGGACCAATTACATTGCACACTGATTTCAGAATCCCTCAAGTAAAAGTGGGACCGAATCAGATACAGTATGTCCAACCCATGTTTGTATTTGAATGAACCATCAACAGATTTTATTTTTTAGAAAATCTGTTGACTAACCTTAAACTAGACATCAAATATATCACTTCTTTTGATGGTCTCCCAATTCCCAACAGATGTTTTACTGACTATAAATAACTACAAGTACACGTCAGCTTATTCTAACCCTAACCTAAGAGTCTACAATATCACTTCAAGTTATAGCTGACATATAGTAATAATTATCACTATGTGAAGCATTTGGTGTTAAATGAGCCTGGGCGTGATTTCTCTGTCTGTTTTTCCTCTGGGGGAGAGCGAGATGGAGGACGCTGACTATGTTTAGAGTCAGAGTGGGCGTTCCGTGACTGACTTGAATGGATGATGCATTCAGTGCCACCCACTGGCTGGGAGTTAGTCACTGGATCATGCAGACAGATTCTAAGCAACACCGCTCATTAAGGTTTCTCTAGGGGCTAAATACCAACCAAGATCCCTCTCCTGTCACAGAGGATTGTGTTTACTGGAAACTCCACCTCAATGATTTCAGCAGCCTTTTAGGGGGGCTATTAACCCCTAACCATCTTCAATTTGATTGATCACTCTTCAGGTTTCTGCTTTACCCACAATTACAGCATTAATTTAAGTGACACCATGCCTAAAAATTTGTAGCTTGTGTTTTTTTTTTTTTTTTTAGTAGCACTCAATGCTCCTTTGCTTCATTTGAACAAGCTGCATATAGAATATTCTTGCACCACAAAGTACCTTTTCAGAGGTTGACACCACTTTAAATATTACAACATATCAAACACGATTCTGTTGAGCTTATGAATGTAAGGACCAATCAGATTTAGATATTTAGACATGCTCAGTGAACAGTTCAGTGACTGAATTGTTCATGAAAAAACAACAAAGTGCAGATGTGTGAACATGTTTGTCATGCTATATTAAAGACATTTTGTCTGAGTAGCCAGAAATATATAAAAGAAAATGACAATGGGCTAATATTGATAAAAATATAAAAATAAATAATCAAGAATAATGTTTTTGTCATAATATTGACAAATATAATTGTAAGAGTTCCTGTTTTAATGTATAATTAATTTGCTGTTTTAAACAGTTTGTTGATACATTTCATTGGTAACAGTTTGGTATTCTGACTCATTGGTAAAATCTTAATTGGATTCTTTGATTCTGGAGATTCATTTGTTTTTAAGTTCTCTGAAGCCACTGATTATATGTCACTGAAATTTAAATCAGTTGATTTATTTATTTTTATTGTTGAGCAGAATAATAATCCTGCATAAAATGTCAATAATAAGTAAGAAGAGCTAATGTAAATACATACCTGAGATTAATTTTCCGTTGGTTGAACTTCCCAATGATTTGAAATGGCAGTGGAACACACTGAATCATCATCATCATCATTTTGACGTAATCAGACCGTATTATACTATTGCTTTTGCAAAGCAGCATGTACTGCCCTTCAATCTGGATTATCTAAAGAACTTTTCATCACGTTGAAACTATAAACCAAAACATAACCTAAAAGCTGCATGTGAATACTGTTTACATGAACTTGGTATTATTTGAGAAGTTATATCCAATATAATATACTTTTAAAAAGAAGTGATTATTGTCTTATTACTTATTAAAGACGTAATAATTACTGAGATTAAGAATAAATTTGACCCTGGACAACAAAAGGTGTTAATTAAAAAAGAAAAAAAAAGAAAATGGGATTTATACATCACATGAAAGCTGAATAAATAAGCTTTCCATTGATGTATGCTTTAGAATTTGACAATTTTCTAAGGATTATATTGATAAATAAATACACTGAACTGAAAAAACTCACCTCTAAATTACTAATCAAAAATTGAGTTGAGCAGGAAATGCACCCCCCACCCCCCTCCAATTTCTGTTTAACAGATAGAAGAAACATAATAGTTTTAATAAATAATTTGTAATAACTGATTTCTATTAACTGATTTCTTTTTGCCATCATGACCATCATGATATTTTATTAGATATTTTTAATGATACTAGTAATCATCTTAAAGTGCCGTTTAAAGGCTTAATTAGGTTAAATAGGCAAGTTAGGGTAATTAGGCAAGTCATTGTATAACAATGGTTTGTTCTGTAGACAATCAAAAAAATATTGCTTAAGGGGGCTAATAATACTGACCTTAATTTGGTTATTTAAAAAAAATAAAACTGATTTTAATAAAACAAATTAGACTTTCTTCAGAAGAAGGAAATGTTATAGAAAATACTGTGAAAAATGTCTTGCTCTGTTTAACAGGCAAACATTTGAAAAAGAAAAAAAAATGTATTAAAATATTTTTTTGTAATGTTTTCAGCTTATATTTTTACTTTTTTCTTATTCATCTAAAAATTGTATTCATATTTTTATTTGTAAAAGTATGTACATTAGATTGCGAGCAGCCACTGAGGTCCACTGAATGATACGCGAAGAATAAAGTATGAGTTAAACTACGAAATAAGTCCAAGGCACTCCAGAATCCCTCATCCAAAGAGCACCGACACATTAACTACCCCTGAAGCACTTTTTGGTTTGATTTTTAAAAAAGCACGAGTATTTTAATATGCTTGATTATATACAGTATATGTGTTTAGGGCAGAAGAGGCAGGAAATGTTTTTTCAACTGTGTGTTATGCAAAAGCTGCTGTGGTGGACTTAGCACAGATAATGTGCAGATTAACTCTAGTACATGCACCTACTCAATGACACCCTGCAGCTCAGGAGAGCTTATTATAAGAGTGATTTAGCTCCTGTTCTGAGGAGACCTGCGGAGGATGTATAGGCTATAGGTTAGATGCTCTTTGTTGTTGAGGTTTATATTTTCATTTTCCTACATTTCTCAAATAAACAATCTTTCTCTTTTTATGTAGTTGTAAGAATTGTTGTTGTTGTTGCTACAGTAATTGGATGTAGCAATTATTTTTGGGGTTACTTAAACAGATTAAAGGTGTTTAAACGTGATAGGTCACAGAAAGTCAATACCACATTAGGAATATTTGTTACGTTGTACCAGATTCATGTATTTTTGAAAAGCCAGGACTAGTTGTCACAATGAATCTACATAAAACAGCAAAGTTAATTACAATTTTTCATACTTTTATGTTTGTGACCCATATGTATATTTTTGGTAATAGGGAAAAAATACATAGTATGGATCAATTTTAGATTTTATTGAGTATTAAGTAAAGATCATGTTCTTTGGGAACATTTGTAAATTTCCTTCTGTAAATATATCAAAAATCAATGTTTGGTAAATAATATGCTTATTTTGCACTATTTTAAATGTGATTTTCTCAGTATTTTGATGTTGTTGTTTTTTTTACCCCTCAGATTCCATATTCTCAGCCAAATGTTGTCCTATCCTAACAATCCAAATATCAACGGAAAGCTTTTTTCAGTCAGTTTGTAGATAATGCTCACATAAATCCAAATATGTTCACTTATGACTTATACACTTATGGTTTTATTGTGCAGGGTCATAATAACAAAAGTGTTTTGGATCATTTCACTGAATTACATTTAGTTTTGTATTAAATTAGTAAAGAAACAAACTCACTTTGCTGCAGCACTGAAGTCATCTGTGTGGCTTTTAATGATTTTACAGAATGTGAAATGACAAGTCATTTCTCTGATTTTAAGTTGATTTCTTGTCCTGTTACACTGAATCACCTCTAACAAACAGCATCTCTGTAAAGAAAAGTCTCCTTGTAATTACAGTGTTTATGAAACACAATGATAAGATAAGCCCAGCCAATTAATTGAGAACATGCAAAGAAATTAGATATCGATTTTTCCTTTTTTTCAGTTCAAATTGCCATTTTATTTTTATTTAAAGAGATAAAAGCAAAGTCCAGACATTACAGATAATGACAATGCCGATTCAGTTTGGTTTATTTTATCATAATTTATGGCACTTAAAGTCTTCCACTAAAACATTGTGTCCACAGAGAGGGGGTCCAGTCATTCATATGCAATTAAACATATACTAAAATATTTTATTAATGTAAAAGAGCTTGTTTTATCAAAATCAGCACTTAATGATATCTCATGTAAAAGTAAGGTATAAGGTTTCAATGACACATGCGTGTTTTATAAGATTTCAAAGTTGTGTTCCTATTTTATTTCAACACCGTCAGATTAAGTTGTAATAAATCAGCTAATATGAGGGACAGTTGTGACTCCAAAGGGACCCACTTACCAGTCCACCTCTTTTGCAGTACATTTTATAGTTTTAGAATGTTTTAAATATATGATTAAATATATTCTGAGGAAATTATGGCATTTCTGGAAGATATTGTTCCCCCTGAAGCAGGTTGCATTAGCATCTAACATCAAGAGAAAAACAAAATGGCCACTATATAAACTTCATATTTAGTGAATAAAATCTCAAACATGTCAACACCGCCAGATTTTCTTTTTACAAATTCTCGAAAAAAGCTTTTGAAGCAAAAATGTACTCACTGTTTTTGTGTGTTTTAATAAAGTTGATGGATTAAATATATTTGATTTTTTTTTTTAAAGATTTATTTTTGGCCTTTATTAAGTGGATAGGACAGTATTATAGACAGGAAGCGAAGTTGGAGAGAGAGAGAGGGGGTAGGGACGGGAAATGTCCTCGAGCCGGGATTCGAACTCGGGACGCCCTGAAGTGCTACTGCACCATATGTCAGCATGCTAACCACTAGGCTATTGCGCCGACATATATTTGATTTTAAAATTAACTTTCACCTCTGTCAGATGCATATTATGATATCCTTTATTTATAATTATGTTTGTTGAATAATTGTTAGTCTAAGTTACAAACTTACTAATAAAATCTAAGTTACAAGCGCATCTTCTTACTCTTTTAACTCATTATAAATACTTGTCTCTATTATTATTTCTTTTTAGCAGTATTT
Organism: Danio choprae; assembly: GCA_903798125.1. Classification (NCBI taxonomy): domain Eukaryota; kingdom Metazoa; phylum Chordata; class Actinopteri; order Cypriniformes; family Danionidae; genus Danio; species Danio choprae. The sequence goes on along the minus strand of CAIGQW010054217.1, from coordinate 5,907,623 downwards.
TGTTTTTATTATTATGTTTATTTTTATCTATTGATTCTCATTATACAGCACAGTGGTCAACTATTGTTGGGTTTATTTGTGCTTTAGGTAAATAAATGAATGAAATGTCACATGTAAAAATGCAGCTTGTCTGCTAATATGGATAATGTTTTGAAATATTCAAAACATCCTGATTTCTGTTTAATGTCTGATGTTGACCATAAGTGATGGCAAGGTAAATATTTGTTTTTTCATTCTTTTGATATTTCTTTAAGAGCAGGGCTGGGAAATGTTATATCAAAGCATAGCTCAGTAGTTTATTTTCTACAAAAATGCTTTATAATTTTTCTTTGCATAAATTTGCAGATTTTTTTTCCCTCTCTGCTTTTCCCATATAGGCTAGATAGATTTAGCTGAAGGAAAACACCAAAGTCTCGTTGTTTAAAAACCTCTTGTCAGTGTAACACAAATATAAGTGGTGGATCCCAGTAGAGTTGCTATTGACATGCAGATCACATGTATCAGTCTCCTCACAATGCACAGCAATGATGGAGAATTCCCTTTCTATTACATCAAATAAACAACCAGCCTATTAAACCAGGAAACAATTTGCCATATCAGTTGTAACCTACACTGACTTTTAAATATATACATTTTATATGCTACAGTAAAGCTTTAGACTTATGTGGTGTTTTCATATATGAAGCCAAAAGAATATCTCACAGAGCTTGATCTCTCTCTCTCTCTCTCTCTCTCTCTCTCTCTCTCTCTCTCTCTCTCTCTCTCTCTCTCTCTCTCTCTCTCTCTCTCTCTCTCTCTCTCTCTCTCTCTCTCTCTCTCTCTCTCTCGTTTGTGTTAAAAAGCTAGTTATAGCTACATGGCGCCATCTTGCGTACTGATTGCATATTTCACTTTTGAAATAAGTGAACAAGTGTACTGTTTTAGATTTTGTTTTTGTTTGTTTGTTTGTTTAGGGGACATTTAGTCAAATGTAATCAATACAGCATATATGGCAAAACCTTGTGCCTGTTACATAAACTGAGCCTCTGTCTTAGCTGGTTTAACCATCAAAATAATAGCCAACAGGTTTTTCTTTTGGGATTCAAATTAGCTTACGTCTAAACTAGTCTAAGCAGTTTATGCAACTGCCCACTGATTTACTACCCACATTAAAGGGATAATTCACCCAAAAAGGAAGCTCTACTCACACTCAATAGGTTCCAAACCTTCACGAGTTTCTTCTTTCGAACACATAAGGATTTTGTTTTAAATGTTGGTAACCATTGACTTTAATCGTATTTTTTTTCTGCTGTGATAGTAAATAGTTCATATTACTTGGTTATGAACACTGTTCAGCTTATCTCCTTTTTTTGGGAATCAGAATAAATAAAACACACACAGGCTTAATACAAAATGGTAAGTACATTTTCATTTTTGGGTGAACTATATCCCATTATCTGAATGGTATGAAAGAACAAACATGGGGTAATCAAGTTAAACCATGGTAAACCAAAATTTAACCATGCAATTTTTTAAACAAAACTATACAAATAGAAACCAATCTACCAAACATTTTATATCGTACAGTTTTACTAATAAACCCATGGTGCATTTTCACAATGGAATATGCACTCTTAAAAATAAAGGTTCTTTAATAGGTTTCACAAATAGTCTTTAACATCCATGGAAACTTTTTATTACATGCACAAAGGGTTCTTTAGGGGAAAACGCTTCTTCTGATTATGAAATTGTTCTTCAAACTATTTAAATATGGTTCTTTAAAAAATAAAAAAATAAAAAAAATAAAGACTCTTTGAGAAACCCTAAAATGTTAGCTGGCTAAATCATTACTATTTTAAGTAATTGATGTTCCTAAACAAAACTTTGTAATATATATAGTGTTTTTTTTCTCTCTTTTTCTTATTTTTTTATATGAACGTTTCACTGATTGTAATGCATTTTCCTTTAATTAATAGTGTAAATATAGAAAACACAATCGTGCAAAGTTTTAAAAAATAAAATATCTTAAGTCATTCATTTTCATTTCGGCTTAGTCCCTTTATTAATCTGGGGTCGCCACAGCGGAATGAACCACCAACTTATCCAGCATATGTTTTACGCAGCGGATGCCCTTCCAGCTGCAACCCATCTCTGGGAAACATCCATACACACCCATTCACACTCATACGGACAATTTAGCTTACCCAATTCACCTATACCGCATGTCTTTGGACTTGGGGGAAACCGGAGCACACCCACGCCAACACAGGGAGAACATGCAAACTCCACACAGAAACGCCCAGCCGAGGCGACCTTCTTGCTGTGAGGCGAACGTGCTACCCACTGCGCCACTGTGAGGCTCAATATCTTAAGTAATTTTCGATTTTTCTGAATAAATTAAATTACTTTATGAATCACCCGCATTAATGCTTATAGCCTATCACTTTAGTTACAAACACACAACGAATAAATAAAAGAGATCGGGGATATTACAATAACGATTTTAATATATTAGCACAAGCAAAAGAGAAGAACACAGACTGGCGATACTCGTGAACCACGAATAAAATCATGATTATTCTTTACAATTTATCAGGATATACACTTTTTAAAACGTGTGGCCGATGTTCAGACATACAGTACAGTGTCCGTTATTTGACTATTATTGGTTTAAATAAATAGCAAAAAATATATATATTAAAATGCTCCATTAGCCTACTTCAAATGTGAATAATATGCTCGATTCCAAGTGTAGCGAACACACGTTTTTGCTTTCAATTTGTTCTCGCCATGTAGAGTCGTTCCTGCAACATTGCGTTGATTTTAAAGCTGGGATTTTTTGCCACGAAGGTATGGAGATCAAGCAAAACGTGTTTGTGTTCCTCAGCTGAATATAATGATGGATTTGTCGCGACAGTGTTTGTTATCCATAAGATGGCGCTAAATGTTTTCTGATCCTGAAGTCCACCAAATGCTATGCCCAAACGGTTCTTTACAACGTGGTAAAGTAATTAAATTTTGATTTTGATTCTTACCTGTCACTGAACTATTTTAGACTACGTGTACTGAAATCAGCTAGTTGAACTTTTACATGTTAGACTTGTGTAGGCTAGTCTGTCGGCGCGCGCTCCTGAGGCAGATAAAAATGGGGGAAAATCAGTTATAGTGGTTATTGATATTATTGAGGTTATTTAAACTATTGATATTGTTAACGCAGCTTAAATGCGACGCAGACACGGCACCGAATGGTCCAGGCGGCTGCAGGTTGTGGCTGTGGTAGAGGGTCGGAGGAGATCCCGGCCAGTAGGAGAAGCCCGACGGACCAACACCCGGAGCAACCAGATTGAGCTTGGAAATGCCTGAAAACTGAATGGGAGCGAAGTTGCTCTGGAACTTATAAATGGCTTGTTCGGTCGAGGAGGGCTGGCACACTTGCGCCAAGCCGTTAAAGTCAAATTTGTACGCGTAGCGCTTTCCATGCACTTTGGTCATGATGTTTTTGTCGTAGTAATAGCGCAGAGCTCGGCTCAGTTTGTCGTAGTTCATGTTCGGTTTACTCTTGCGTTCCCCCCACCGTCTGGCCACCTCGTCCGGGTCTATCAGTTTAAACTCTCCATTCGTCCCCTCCCAGGCGATGCAGGTCATGTTGGCGCTGTCTGAAAGCAGCTCCAGGAGAAACTGCCATAACTGGATTTGTCCACTTCCTAAAATACAAAAAAGAAAAGAAAAAAGAAACATGGAACTTTTCTTTTGAACATTTTTCTTTGTAGGGAAAAGGATAATTAAAATATTCTTCATAAAATGGTTATAATGAAACTGTTGATTGAAATACACGCATTGCTGCGAAATTTCTTCTTTAGAACCTTTTTTAATGTAGGCTATGTGAAAATAAGAGTAAATAAAGACTAAGTAGGCTAAGGAAATAGATTTAATGTATATGACCTTGAGTTATCTGATTTGAGCTAATTGGTTTTACATTAAAAACAGCACTTGCTATTCCATACGTTCATCGTTTCTTGAATCTGCACCAGTATTAAAATGTCCCGTATAGTTCCATTATGAGCTTTCAACATCGAACATTACTTTTGCTTTGTAAAAAAGATTTAAGATTTAAATGTAGATTATTTAATTATCACACTCACTTTCTCACTCATCTTTAAATGTTTTTCAACAACACAAATGGTCCTTTCATTGCTCATCATTTCATTCATTGCCCCAATTAGGCTATAAAAATGATTAAATATAT
>CAIGQW010054217.1:5891817-5902998 GCA_903798125.1 Danio choprae | reverse complement strand
CCAACTTATCCAGCATATGTTTTACGCAGCGGATGCCCTTCCAGCTGCAACCCATCACTGGGAAACATCCATGCACACCCATTCACACTCACACACTACGGACAATTTAGCTTACCCAATTCACCTATACCGCATGTCTTTGGACTTGTGTGGGAAACCAGAGCACCCGGAGGAAACCCACGCAAACACGGGGAGAACATGCAAACTCCACACAGAAACGCCAACTGATCCAGCCGAGGCTCGAACCAGCGACCTTCTTGCTGTGAGGCGATTGTGCTACCCACTGCGCCACCGTGCTGCCCAATCTAGAATCAGTCTGATACAATTATTATTGTGTTTATAATATGAAATAGCTCTTTTGGACAATTTACACACTGCAAAAGTGGATTCCCTACTGTTTCTTAATTATTCTTTAAAGAGGTATTAGCTAAATCCGCAGATGCTCAATCAATTAAATAATCCGTTTATGATACAAAGATCCAGTCAAAACTGACTTATTACGAGAATTCCTTTTGCTTTGCTTTTCGAATTTAAATGTACATTTAAGTTAAAATATTCATATAAAACGGGGAGGTACAATGTAATAATAATAATAATAATAATATATTTAATAGGAAATGCAATCATTATCACAACATCTAACTTCTTATAGGTATTTCATTTCTTCTCGGTAGGGGGAAAATTGTGCCCGCAGTTTTAAGATCAATTTCATTTTAGGGATCCATGTTACTGCATTTCTAAACAACGTTAGCTAATGTAGTTGGCAAGCATTATGATATTACATCAAAGATTATTAGATAAAATTTGCTAAATGTGTCCCTTTCCGTTGTTGATGCAACTCTTACAGTTATTCAAGCCTATATAGGCTAAATAGCCGATTGTCCTTTAATATAATATTTATTAAAATAATAACGCCTATGTTTTCATGTTAAGCAGTATGTTTATGTTAATTAGTATTTTTTTACAGTATCTATTTCTAAGGTTTGAACTTTAAGATTTAAGGTTTGAGCTCTATAAACTGTCTACCTATCATATACTAGGACCGATCTCTGATTTGGTCTCTTAATTGTGGACTTACCCGCTGCTGTTATGTCTGAGCTCCAGCTGCTTTCGGCACTCCAGTCTGTCTTATATTCACTGCTCAAAGAAGCAGTGCTACACTTTAAATCAGCTTATAGTAAAATGTGTGTTTGGTAAAGGTGTGTACAGGTAAACGTTTATTAGGAGATCCTGGTCTGGGTGTGTGAAGGTGTTTTCAAACAGTGGCCGCCGCGTCCACATCTGATCCAGCATTGGGTGTGTGAGTGTGTTTGCGGGCCAAATACTGCCGATCGCCGAGCGTTACACCGCAAACAAATAAGTGGCGGAATCACACCCGGATCCAGAGCTGCAGACCGTCAGATTGGATGAAAAAGACACCTTACTTCCTGTTTCGCTTAGTTATTAAAACGATTCGTCCCTTGAGTTAAACCACGGCAACTTTTAGCAATTAATTTACAGTGATTAAAACTTCATGTTTAAATATACATCAGGCTACGATGCTTGTAATGCACAAAGGTCAGGACCTCGGACAGCTCCAGGCCAACTGCTGAAATCTGAACTTTTATGCCTCCCCTTATATAGGCTACGAGTAATAGTTTTTAAATGTATTTTTCCTCATTTTCTATTATGATTATACATAAATGAAAAAAGTATTGTTCAAAAAAGTAAATACACCTTTTTTGTAAAATACATATGTATTAAAATAGAATTTGATATTAATGCGTGCGTGTGTGTGCGTGCGCATTATGTTGTTTCTTCATATTTTTCTTCTCTTTTTATGCTTGCTGGCCTAATTATGATACTTGCAAATGTAGAATACACATGTAAAATATCTGATAACAATGAATGATTTTTAAAACATTTTTTGCTTATTTAAAGTATTCATGCAAAAACATGCATGGATTAATATTTATATTTCAAATAGTTTGTATACTATGTATTTATAAAGATCAGATTTGTATATCAGCTAGCTGTCCTCTGTGTGTATGTTTATACAAGCACGTAGTATAAATAATAGACACATTATATTACAGTATATATAATATACAAGCGCACACAAACACCTTCTCATGTTGATATAGAATAGATTTCGTGTTTAGATTCATACTGTAGATGAAATTAATAACCCGGTACACAAAGAACACATATTCATGCTCTTGTTTATTGGAAATATTTCAGTCTCACATCTCTCAAATAGAATGTGTAGGAAATATTTAAGCAAAACTCAGATTTCAGATGACGTAAAACATCCTAAATATTTAATATTACAGTGGTTTATTTCGTTTAGCTTGAACTGTGAAAGGCCTGCTCGAATTATACATGCAGCTTAAATAAAAGCGTATGATCTGTTTCATTTATGTTAAGACGTCACAACTTGCCGATCCATGATTTGAGCAGAAAAGCTGTTTTATTTAAAAAGCAAGGAACTGCCACAAGCATTTAAATAATGTCTTTATTGCCTATAGTATTGATATGGCATGACATGGTGGGCTCTTATTGCTGAATTCTTCGCATGGACTGGATCTGGTTGGTGTGTGCCTGGGTGCCGAAGTCATTGTAGCATCTGTACTCTCCTTCGTGTCTGTCTCTCTCGAAGATGTACTGATATCCACGATAACCGGGAAATTGATAGCCTACCCAGCTGCCGGAGAAAAGGGCAAAGCTCATTTATTGCACCGCACAACCAATAACACAGAGCTGCTAGATTCAGTAAAGGACACTATTTTGTCACAAAGACATGGAGATGCACACACACAAAAAAAATGCAAGACTCTGTAAGAAATAAGTTTTAAAGACTATGGAGAAAAAAATAATGAAGAAACCACTTAAAGATCTCTGGGTTTACTGGTTTTAATAGATATGGGTTTGAGTAGAGTGATAATATTTGTTTGATTCTATAAAGCTCTTATAACATTTTATAACATTTAACATTTATAAGTTTCTAATAAAAAATGTTGTAATTTTTAGAAGTTTTATTTTTTTTCCTTTTTTGTTTGTCAGAATAAATAAAAAAAGTTGTTATTTGCTGTGATTTGAAAAGCAGGGTTATTACACCAAAATAACAGGGTTTTTCCTGCAAATATTGACTTTTTTAGCTATATTTAACTATTATAAATATTTTATTGATATTTTTGAGTGAAGTTTTAACAGCGGCATTGTGTTGTTTATAAGTGAATATAAACCTATAAACACAAAAACATTTTTGTTATTAAAAAAATGATTTTAAATTTGGAAGAAAGGTCATCAGTAGTTTACAAAATTAAAACAAATATATATATACTCAATATTTTTTATAGTTATGTGTTTTACTCAAGCACATAACTATAATATATATATATTTTACTTTTAATATATAGTTAAACTTATACTATAAACTAATATATAGTTACTTATAATATAATAGCATATAAAATGTGTTTAGAAAGGCTGGGGAAGAGACTTACGCTCCAGAGTTGACTTTGATTGAGGGAACCTCCTTGCTGCACCAGCCCATGGCTTGAATGGAAGGATAGTCCTCACACATCTCAAATTTACGGCCCATGAAGTCTTCACACTCATAGAGGGTTATCTTACTGTCACTGTGATTCTACCGGAGAAAGAGTCAATTGATGATCGTGAGGACATTATTTACACAGTGATTCTAATGTAGCAACTAAACAAAGAGATTGCCTATTAAGTCTGTTCACACCAATAGTGATAACTATAAAGATAACTGTATCTATATTAGTGGCCACGCCATGCAACACACACAGCATTATTCTGCTTATTACAAGCAAGCTGTGCCGTTTTGCTGTCTGTCACTTTAAATAGTGAAGCGGCTTTTTTTATTGTTCTTCAGCTTAAGAAAAACAAGGTCTGAAAATGTTTCTGAAGATATTGTTCATCCATCACATGTTTGTTGTAGTTGTAGTGTTCACTATTAAATTTAAAAACAAAATATTTGTTAGCTGATTGTTTTGTTAGTAATAAGCATATACAGGCCTGTAACGTTAATGATATGCAAAAAACACATAGCTAAAGCACACAGATTAGAACAGCAATACTTTCTGCCAATCAGAATCCAACAAACTTGAACAAGCTTGAGGATTTAAAGTGGCAGATTAATGAGGAAGAACCACAGTCCCATTATCCAATGCTAATCATATCCATTTAAAGGGATAGTTCACCCAAAAATGACATTTTTGTTATCATTTACCCACCCTTCACTTTCTTCTGTTGAGTACAAAAGACAATGTTTTGGAGAAAGCTTGAAAGCATGTTTGTTTTTCTCATTATTGATGCAAGGATATACATGTTTTCAGCTTTCTTCAAAATATATACCTCTTGAGGGAGTGTAGATAGTGCGTACATTTAAAGTTTTGGGTTAAATATGTTAGTTCTTTCTACTAAAACCATATGATTTTATATAGAACATTTGCACTGCTTCATGGGAGTGGGCGGAGCTAAAGATTTCGCTTTGCCCCTCTTTTCTTGCTACTGCTCTATGATTGGTGGAATTTTCTGCACAGAATCACAGGTAATATATATTGTTTCTGCATAGATTCCACTATTAAAAATATTTAATAAGCCTAACTTAAAGAAATAGTTCGTCCAAAACTGAAAATTGTATTGTTCTTCTGTTGAACACAAACAAATATATTTTCAACAATGTTGGAAACCATTGGCATCCATATTATTTGTTTTTCCTACTATGTAAGTCAATGGTTACAGGTTTTCATCTTTCTTCAAAATATCTTCTTTAGTGTTTAAGGGAAGAAAGGAACCCATAGAGGTAAATTGTCATTTTGGGTTGAACTACCATTTTTTAATGTGTGATATGAGTAAACTGTGTTAAATAGTATTTTCAATCGAATTGAGTAGAAACTTGGAGTTGGAGTTAAGTTCTTCAGGTCCAAGCCTCTATTCTCAGAATATTCTTTTAACAGCCATTTATGTGCACTATTTGCGCATAATACAAATAGTGTATTAAAGATATAGTTCGCCCAATATTTTACTCACTATTTACTCACACTTTACTGGCTCCAAACACAAAAGAAGATATTTTGAAGAAAGATGAAAACTGGTAGACGTTGACTTTCATAGTAAACAAATACTATGGAAGTCAATGGTTACAGGTTTACAGCTTTCTACAAAATATCTTCTTTTGTGTTTAACATAAGAAAGAAAGTCAAACAGGTTTGGAACAAGTAAAGGGTGAGTAACTGATGACATCGAGTTATTTTTTGGGGGGGGTGAAGCTGAACATACACTAGTTTCACACCTTCTCAGACACCAATATTATAATGATTCATAAAAAAAGAATGAATGAAAATCACTTTCTGGCCATCTGAAATTCTAGTAATAGATATAAGTGTTAGAATCATGTTATTGCAATACATGCATGTTTTGCATCCTTTGTTGTTTGTTTTTACATCTGCTAGATCATTTAATTCCAAAAACCGTGACACATTACATCAGAATTAAAAAGCAGATTCATCCAAATACTTTACTTTGGGAGACAGTTCACCCAAAAATGAAAATATATCCATAATTTAATCACCCTCAAGTGGACCCAAATATTACCTCTTAATGAGCTTCTTTTTTTTCCCTGTTGAAGACAAAAGAAGATATTTTGAAGAATGTTGGAAACCAGTAGCCATTAACATCCATAGTAGGAAAAAAAATACTATGGAAGTCAAAGGTCACCAGTTTTCAGCTTTCTTCAAATTATCTTCTTTTGTATTCAGCAGAAGAAAGAAACTTGAACAGGTTTGAAACAAGTGGAAGATTTTAGGTGAACTCTCCCTTTAACAATTGTATAGTCATCATGATAATTACAGTTCTTGGTATGAATTAGCCTGAGATCAATGCAGATTTGACATAATTGTGCAAACTTACAGCACATTTAATGGGTCTGAAAGAGAGCATGTGCTCTGTTCTGTAGCTGCTGTTGCCGCTCCAGGCCTGGTAACAGGGATAGTCTCCTTTCTCCAGGATAAACTGCTGGCCCTGGAACTCAGGATACTCGTACCCCACCCAGCTGAGAGGGATACAATGTCACAGTCAACACAAACCAGGAAACAACAGCGTTTTACATGGCAGTCGTCTACTGATCAGGACACAAAGGCAAAGCAAACACGATAGTGAGGCCTGAATGGAGCGGCTCTGTGTGCTTTATCAGCTCATCTGTCATCACAGACACACACGCAATTCAGCAGGCAGCTGCCACACACACACTATCTCTGCTATCTCTGTCATTTGTCCAGTTTGGAGATATATATATATATAACACTATAATTACAGTTCCAAATACTATTTATAACTATAAAATAAGTTGTTTTGGGGAGCATTAATAGTATGATGTTTTGTGTTTTGGCTTTCAAGCATAACAGCATTATTGTATGCTTGTTTAAGTTGAATAAGTAAATCACATTTATGTAATGATATATGTTCATATTCATGTTCAGAAGTTATATACAGCTTTTTTAAAATACATTTATTAGACCACCACACAAATCTAAAAGATCAGATTTATTAGAAGGGCCCTTTTTTTTTGTAGTGATTAATACACCATAATGCTTAAGCCTTTTAGTCACAGTAGTATTTTTTCTAATACTAATTATTGATATCCATGAATTTTTCAAATAATCTGTTTTTTAACAAAGAAACACTGGGAGGGGGGGAGACAGTAAAGCACTTTTATTATTATTGTTGTTTTATTATTCATATACCCATTTATAGTCATTTACTTGCAACCCTTAGTTGAAAAGTGTTAAATGTTCAACTTGATTAATTTCTGACTTTTCAGAGGTGTCGGCTCAAATTTGTTTCTAAAAATGCAAATTTCAATCTGTTATTTTTGTTATTTAAAATGTTTTGGTTTAAACACATTTGTTGTGAGATTCCAAAAATATATTTTCCTTTTTATATTGACATGGTCTAATAAATAATTAGTAAACTATTAAAATGCTATTATTGTTTTAAGTGATTTTATTTTTAAAGAAGTGCAGCTAATGCATTTAATCATAAATTTGATAAAACAGCAATATTGTAAGAATTCTAAAAAGAAAATCTAATTTATTTTATGACAAAAAAAGTTTTTAGTGTCACATATTACTTTTAATTTTTGAACATCAAACATTGACAAAACCTAAAAACATTAAATATATATATATATATATATATAATCCCTAATATTTCATAACAGCCATATATAATCATCTGGTTTGCCTATTGTGCATCAAAAACATTCAGAGGTCTCACTTACGGTCCGTTCTCCACCTTAATGGAGCGGATCTTCCTGAAGTCTCTTTCCAGAATGTTCTGGCACTCGAAGGAGAATTCACAGCTCTTGCCCTGGAAATGCTCCTCCTCGAACACAGTCATCCGAAACTTCCCCCTTTGCTCCAACTGCTCCTGCGGATTCATGGCTGCTGTCGATCACCACGCTTTTCTAAACACAAGAGGAGATAACCATTACCAAAGCCACATTTCAAAACTCCAGGGCGGATTAAGTGAAAATCCATTCCTGGATAAAGTATTTGTTGCATGGTTGTTTTTAATCAATATGATCATTTCCTCTCTCTGTCTGTGCTCTTTATCATTGCACAGGAGTCCGATGTTTCACTTTGAGGGCTGAAATACTCACGTACTGAGGTGGGACAGATCCAGTATAATCAATGTGGTGGCCAAGCCCTTGTCCAGTGTTTTTATAGCACAGCGGTCCTCATTCAGTGGCGAATGCGCATCAGGCCTGCTCACTCAGCAGCAGCCCACAGAAAAACCGCATTAGCCTTCACTATTGTAGAGGCTATACGGTCTTTTGTCGAGGCCTTAGACCCACTGACTCATCAAAACTGCACTAGACCCCCTGTGCTGGACCCTTGGTTGCTAACAATGGCTCTGCTTTGGCTTCAGACTTTGATTGGATGGAGCAGATAATAGCAGAATTGTTGGAGATTAGGCCGAGCTGTGGTCACTCTGATGCTCTCTCTGGGCACAACCGACTGCTAAAAATAAAGGCATCCATTGGCATCAGTGGTTCAATTAAGAGCTTTTAGAATCCGTGCGCTAAAGTTTCTGTTGTGAATGGTTCTTTAGATTGTCAAAATGTTGTTTATATTCTTAAAAATAAGGGATGTTTTAAGAACTGTTCATTGGATCTTTAGAGAACCACAGGCAGTTTTCTATGGCTTTGCTGCGAAAACTCTCTTTTGTAAAGGTATTCTAATATATATTATGTATGATAAATTTTATTGCAATGTATAAATATAAATAATGTAGATATTGCACTAAATAAAGTCTGCTGTGAGAGATTTTGCAGTATTGTGCATACGTATACTGCATCTTAATATATCACTTTGGTGCAGTACAATCTAATGTTATTGAGTAGTCAGGGTGATAAAGAAACATAAAAGAATGAGAAAAGACTAAATAGAAAACGTCTTTATAAGTTATTAAGTGTTATAACATGTTAAACACAAAAAACAGAACTGAATTGTCTTTTGCACTTGAATAGTCAACTTTTGAATTGTCAAATGCTCAGTGTGTGCCTAATTCATTATACTAGTCTTTAAAATGACAGTTAGCTGTAAATTTACTCACCATCAAAGCATCCAAGAAGTCGATTTTTTAAAGTGGAACATTAATTCAGATTTTTAGCTGAAATATGGTCATTGGTGCTTTGTAAAATGCAAGTCAAATGGCTACTCGCATTTGATACGTAGAGGCAAAACTGTGTTAAAGGTGCCATATGCACCAGGTGCATTGATTCCTTAAGTTACGCTGTTCTCTTATACTTAATGTAGTAAGTTTGTAGGCTTAGCTAAGTTCACAAATGTTTTAAATGCAAATTTATAAACACAGAAATTACTCTTAGAATGAAAAGCTCAATTTTGACCGTATTTGGAATGGTCGTGAATATTGCTGTGCTCTGCAATGAAATTTGTGTCAGTGCCTGCTCTCACACACGCACAGTGTGATGTACTCTGAAGTAGAAGTGTAACAAAATTATCATACTTCATTTGTCAAAAATATATATATTTTTTTCATTCAAATTGATTAGATGCCTTGTTAAATATTTTCAACTGATGTGGTAGAGAGGTTTGTTTTAGATAGAAGGAGTGAGTTGTGCTGTGGATGAAATAATTATAATTATACTCAATGAAGGAGGACATGGAGGCAGGAATTGATATAAACCTCCACATAAATGAATGAGTTTTGATTTGCTTTCGCTCCAGAAAAATGAAAGCAAGAGCTGAGTGATATGACACAATGCACAAACGTGCACGAAACACTACCATCACAAACATACATGGCAAATTTCGCAGTATAACTAACAAAATATACTTTCAAACAGAACTTATCCATATATCCCACATTTTATGTTCTGAAGCACTATGAACAGATAGGCTGAGACTTGATGCTTAAAGCCCATTGCACACAGGATGCAAAGCATTCACTGAAAACATTGTTTTCTATGATGGTACATATGGTGTCTGTTCGAGTTTCTTAGCAACATATAAAACACAATGTAAAGAGGGGGAGCGGCACAGTGTGTTTTATTCTTTTTTGACACTTCTGTTCTCAAAAGCCCCACATACGTACATAGTATGTTTAATGTAATCTTAGATAAATGTAAAAAGTGAGAATCTCACTAGGAAATGTTGTGGCCAATAAAATGCAGTGTGGATATTAATAATCTGCTGTGCCTGGGAATATTTCCAGAGTTTCATTATATGGTGACTTGCATGGCTACTGATAATATGTTGAGGTTTTATGGAGCAATATAACTGATCTATGCAAGAACTAAAATAAAGGAGTAAAAATAACCATGCCTAAATATAAAGACAAACTTGGGGAAATGCTGAAAGAAGCCTGGTTTAATTCAGGACAGTCTCCCAAAAAGAGCTGAATATTGTGCTTATTGCCAAGAGAGGTCCCACTAAATGCTGATTTTTCCTCAGAGATTTTCTTCAGAGGATTGAGTTTAAAGTTAGTGTTCATATTTCCGGTACTTTCTGTTTGTATATTAATTAGGAGTCCAAACCATAAACATGGATGATCGATAAATGGCAACACTTTATAATAAGGTTCCTTTAGTATAATGATAATGTATTTACGAACAAACATGAACAATTAACAATAAATTTATTACAGTGTTTATTCATCTTTGTTAACTCTAGATAATGATCAGTGCATCAACTAATGTTAATAAGCACTTTAATAAGTACTTTCTTCTTTCAAGTTAGTAAATAGATTAACATGAACTAATGGAACCTTTCTGTAAAGTGTAAATATGAAATATTTACCTGTGATTTTTGCACAATACTGTATGCTGAAATAAATAGGGTTTTTTTTTCATTTATAAAACAAAAGCAGCATAATGAGTTAGTATAAAAGAACATGTGTAATTCAATGTAATGCATTACAATTTAAAATCTAATATACGTTTATAATAAAAACGGACTTGCCTGTATTACGCTCTTATAATTGGTCAGTCCTGTTGATGACATCTGGTGGTATGATCATTTATTGCATGGCTAGAAGCTATGGGTTTCAGTACTTTTCAACATTTGAATGACCTTTAACATTACCACTGCAGCATGAACTTGAATTATTTATCATAGACCTGCATTTATAATTATGTTGGAAGCCAAAACCTTTAAGATATTCTAATAAGCCAGAGCATGAATATGTGTGTTCGTGCTGCAGCATGTGATTATTCTCACCTGTGTGTGAGGTGTTTTGTTTGCGTAAGAACAGGTGCTGAGAAATGATGCAGGGCACACAGACGCACACACACACACACACACACACACACACACACACACAAAAGTTTGTTTTTGTGAAAAGTGGGTACATTACATAGGTTTCCATTTATTTTATACTGTCCAAACCGTATATCGTATTGGCCTAACCCCTCCCTATGCCTAAACCCAACCATCACAGGAAACTGTGTACAGCTTTACTCTCTGAAATAAACTCATTCTGTGTCATTTATAAGCTTTTGGAGAAATGAGGACGTCAGCAATGTCCTCATATTTCACCTCCTTTTTGTAATACCTGTGTCATACATATGTCATTATACAGATTTGTGTCCTGACATGTCACATAAACACGTACACACACACACACACACACACACACACACACACACAC
>CAIGQW010054217.1:5867289-5881817 GCA_903798125.1 Danio choprae | reverse complement strand
ATAAAAATAAAACACAGATTGAATTATCAGCTATTACCACGATTTTCACCCAGTGACTCTCCGATAGGTAAAATATGCTTTTCATATAGTTGTAAAAACAATAACAGATCAATAAAAGCTCTTTTCCAGAAGGATGTTGCATCAAAACCAAATGCAATAGCATATTGGAATCAATTATGAGTGATTTTGTTTGCAGAAAAGTTTGGCTTCTGCCTAATCGCTATTAACAAACAAGGTTAAAGAGATTTTGTTTAAACTCCTTCACAGAATATATCCTGCCAAACTTTAACTCAATTTTAAAAAGATATAGATGTGAGATGTAGCTTTTGCAAGCAGAGGCCAGAAAGCGCTGTTCATTTCTTTTGGTATTGCCCTTATGTGTCTTTTTGGCGAAATGTAATTGACTTTATTGCTGTTAATATTGATGAAAATATTACTTTACATTGGAAAGATGTTCTCTGAGGAACTTCTGAAGCTTAGACAAAAAGTCCCATACATTTTTCATTAATTTCTTATTTTTAATGGCCAAATTTCATATTCATAAATGTAATTTGTCAGGTAAAAATCCAAGTTTTATTGCATTTAAAAATGAAGTGAAGCATTATACTGAGACCATATTATATCTCAAAAAATCTAAAAGCTATGTGAATACTACAAGCCTGTATATCATTTAATATAATCCTGTGATATTGTTTATATCTCCCCCTAGCCTTCGACATCTTCTTTACATTTGTTGTACTTGACTTGCATTATATTTTTGACGTTATTCAATAAAAAATAAATAAAAAAGGCAAAAAAAACTGTTTACCACAGAGAAAGTACTTAAATAAGAGCCGTAGACTGTAAAAGAAGAGAAATGAAAAGAACTTACAAGAAGAGAAAGAACCATAGACTGTAAGAAAAATGGTTACAACGCGGTTGTTGCTAGAAGGGATACAGCTGCGGCCAGAAGTTAACAACAATTATTTATATTATTTGTTAAATTATCTATTAATTGCATTGCAATAGTCGTAGGATCGTACCATAGTCGTAGTCGTGTGTACACCACTTGTTTACGTATAAAACAAAAATGTAGTCCCTGCAGGAAAATAATTTGAAACATGTTAGTCAAAAGAAAATCGTTACACATTGAAAGGTTTTGTTTTTGATCATGAAAACATCCTGAATTTAGTTGGATTTAGAATTTAGTGGAGTTTCATTTCTGTAAACACTAAAGGTTGACAGCTACCAGATAAGTGTCCTCACCAACAAACATACAGCCCAACAAAAACATGTGTGTAATGTTGTCCATGATCTTGATGCAAATCAAGATTAAATCTTAAGTGAAGTAGAAATCAGCACTTTGCTAAATATTTACAAATGGGTTTTTTTCATAGTAAATTGCACATTTTTCTAATTTATATCAGTGTTTTTGTGCATAACAATATTTTTGTTAGAGATGGATCTGTTTTATAAATAACATTGGAGTTTTTAGAATGAAATGCATTACAAAGGCATAGCATAAATTCATGTGGTTCATGTGATTTTTTTAATTATTACGAGATTATATTTTACAGTCCGCGCAGAAATGCTTTGAATATAATAATCATCTAATTAATTGTCTATAAATCTATGCTGATTATATTGTTATCATTTGTATGAATTAATTAATATATTTTTATTCTGTGATTTTTGATTATTTGATCTATAATAACTGTAGTTATTGATGCTATTGTTTTATCGTTTTAGGTGACTTGTGTATTTTTTTAAATGAATATTTAAAGGAAGTTGGCCCACTGATCTTTGTAGATGCTAATCTGTGTAGATCAGTAAATTCATTTAAAAAATGTATGAAAGTTCTCTTAGCATTTGCTCACCCTTAACTTGTTCTAAACCTGTTTGAGAAGATATTTTGAGGAATGTTGGCATTCTGTAGCTGTTGACAATACATAATAGGAAGAACATTCTAACAGTCACTGACTACGGTTTTCGACATTTTCACAAATATCTTCTTTTGTGTTCAAGTGAAGTAAAAAAAAATAAAATAAAAAATTGGAAGTGAAGGGGGAGTAAAAAAAAATATAGAAATGATTCTTGATGCTTTTCTGTAAATGCAATGCTGACTGAGTCTTCACCTAAAAACACGCTCCAACAAAAACCTGCACAGTGTTGTCCATGATCTTGATACAAATCAAGAATGAATCTAGTGCTGTAAACATAATTCTCCAAATGAAGACTTTACAAAAGTATTTTTTCAAAAATAATACTAAAAGATTTTCACTGTAAATGACACATTTTTTAATTTTACATCAGTGTTTTGCGGACAATAATATCTTCGTTAGATATGGGTTTAAGAGTGTGTAGAACATTAAAGATTAAAATGTTACATCGGTGTGACATAACATTAGTTAGCATGTAAAATCCCATGCAGGATTTTAGCTTAAATATTTACACATACAGAAGTAGGTGAAAAAACCTAACAGTATTGTACCAATTATCTAGCAAAGTTCATAGATTTTATATGGTGAACACCAGAAATATTGTCTGGATTCAAAATTGATCGTGAGCCATGAAACATACTTAACGCATTTCTGAGGAAAATGTTCAGTAATAAATGAAGAGCTTATTTCCTGAAGTTGAAAAGTTTTTCCTAAAACAGTGCAGGATGTTTCTACTGAAGTGAGAAACGCTCTTGAAGAAACAGCGCTGAATTTCATTTTCAACAACAATCTAAAGTTTTGAAGGGGATAGACAAAAGCACCTTCATTTAGTGACATGCGGTATGTTGAGGTACGCTTAGAAATCACAGTTTCCTTTTATTTTTATATTCTGACATGTTAGGTGAAATGTGTTTTATGTTTGTTCCTTTTATAATTTACATACTATCTGTGGGGCCAGATCAAAGAATTGGTTCAAAATTCTTGACGCACATCTACAAAATATGGTACAAACACACTGAGGTTGGACAAGGCAACCAATAGGTAAGATGGAGATACTTGTTTGAATACTTTTTGACTCTGCTTATTTTTTTTTTTACATTAGCCTCTAGATCATGTTGTACTGACAATACTGGGATAAAGACAGGCTGATGTTCTGAGAAGAGAGCGCACGCACACACACGCGCGCACACACGCGCGCACACACACACACGCGCACACACACACACACACACACACACACACACACACACACGACAACTTTTCTTCTCCCCCACAGAAAGTGGCCACAGATAGCACAGCAGTCTTGGTTGTTAGATAAAACCAGATAAAACAAGAACTTTTGTAGATCAAACAAAGTTTTCAGTGTAAGACCCCCAATCAAAGGATCCTCGGTCAGTGGTATACAATCGCTTGCCCGATTACTCCCCCCAACCTGAAACCCCCCTGCTTACACTCAGAGACTGGAAGGAGCCGGAATGCCAGGAGAGCAGAATAAGTTGTAAAAATGACAAACCATACACACTGTCACAAATCGAACTATAAATCCTACCAAAATCGGCCTGACACATAGTTCAACTGTCAACCTGGGACAAACCGTCATAAATCCTACCCTAAAGCAGACACCCTAAGCCTGTGACTGGGGTAAAACAGCCTGACACTGGTCACCAGTCTTACATTCATGAAACACATTGGACAAACCATACAGTCCATCAACAACAACAGGGTCATAAATTATAGACGTACATTCTAGACATAAAAGCAATAAATCATTTTGACACACAGTATATGATACAACTACTAATGTGAACAAACTCTAACAAACTATGAGCTAAAAGCTTGAAAAACAGTTGAATGTCCTTATGTACCTTTAAACAATTATTTTACATTTTGGTGTATTTTATTCCCCCTATTTTTTATGATTTATTTTGTTGTCATTGTTTTTTATTAATGGCTTTTAATGTAGTACTGTCGAATGTTGGTTTTGAGCATTAAAAAGGTGCTGGCTCACTTCTGCCCCCTACTGGATTTGACCAAAAAAAACCTTAGGGGGTTACAAAATGCATCTTCAGTGATGACAAGGTGGCAATACAGTATTCACTGTTTGTCTTTAAGGCTGGAGATTGGGTAGTTGTCACATCTTAAAGCTTAGATTTTGAAGTAGTTTTCTTTATAGCTACACTAATATAAGGTTTGGGGTCAGTGAGATTGTTGAAAAAACTATTATATTTAATAAAGACGCATTAAATTATCAAAAGGGACAAAAAACATCTAAAAAGCTACAGAGAAACCAAATAATAATCCCTAGAAAAAGCATCCGATTGTATAAAATATAAAGCCGTTTTCAACTAAAAAATGTTTCTTAAGCACCAAATATTGCAATGCCATAGGAAGAATCATGTGACACTGAAGACTGGAGTAACATTTTTTAAACAACATTTATTTGTAAGTGTTTAAACACTTTTTGTTTTTGTACACTTGGTAATAAAAATATTGAGGGTTGTTCATAAAGTGGATGGAATGACTGAGCGGTGAATGAATCGGCTGGACCAAAGTTTCTCTTTCTCTGAAGGTTTGATTAGCTGGCCTGTGAGAGTCTTTTCAGATACGCGTCCCAGCCTGCTGTCCTGTATTCTCCTGCAGCTCTGAGTCGATCTGGACTGCCAACAATACCTCGTCCCACAATGATGATATCAGAGCCTTTAGTGTAAATCACATCTTCTGGACTCGAATACTGCTGCCCAAGCCCATCTCCTGGAGAACAAAAGAGAACCAAATGAAAATTACGGAGGCACTTGATCTATAAAAAGAATGAAATATAAAGTAAATGACTTATTCTAATGGGGAGTACAGTTGGCAGCACTTATGAGCAACTACAGAGCTATTTTTCTCCAACCAGATGCTTTGTCTGAATAGATTAAAAAAAAATAAAAAATCCTAATTGTTTGCTTACTCCAATCCCAACCCATTGGAGGTGAAAGGTGAAAGACCTTTAGGATAAATTAAGTTTAAAAAGATTAATTAAACAGTACTTTCGGAAGCTAAAAAAAGTGAAGATTGCTCAATGACAGAGCAAAGAAGGTAGCTCCTAAGTAATCATCAAACCACAATACAGCATTTAAAAAGCAAAACAATCCATCATTATTAGAATAAAATTTAAAAATGAGTGTGACATAAGTGGCAAGATGGAAAAACAAGCATACATACATATACACACATGTACACACACACACACACACACATATTTATTTTTAAGTTAGGTATTTCCCATTATTTACCTCCTGTCTGCATTTGCACTCCTGGGGTCATGTGAACCATTTCAGGCTTTTCACTGATCTTTGATCCACTTATAAATCCAAACACAAAATCAGAATGGTCTTCAGCCATCTTGACCTGAAAGACATTTCAACTGAGCTTAAATAAGTGTCTTCAAATCATAAGCAGGGCAGAAGATCTTAATTAGGAATGAAAAGGACAACTATAATACTTATTATTATTAAAAGTTTATCTTTAACATAAAAATGTAGCTCATATGAAAGAACGTCATTGTATTATTTTATTAATAGTGAGGATAGTGTTTGTAAAAACCCCCAAAAAACATACCACTGCTTGAGTGTAATCTCCTGTTGCGAGGGAACCCTGAGAGCTCATCTGAGCAATGAGTAAACAGCCGTGACCCAGAGGTTTGCCAATGCCACCCAAACCCTGCAGCACACCTGGACCGGGCAGCGCATGGGCATTAATAATGTGTGCCCACGAGGAGATCCGATAGAGACCACCTATAAAAAGAACAATTGTAGACTGTTTATGATGTGGTTTCTCAGAGGATGTTAAAGCTCCAAAATGACAGAATTTTCATTTTTGAAGAAACTATCTTGCTTCATGTTTCATATCTGAATGTGAAAGTATTTTAATCAGCTTTCCAGTGCAATGACTTCTAGTCCAAAAAAGTAAATACTGAGCCTCTCAATACTGTAAAGTTGTACTGTAAAGTCACTATCCAGTTGACCAATCGAGAAAGTTTGGGGCGTGGCTACTGTAGGAGAAGGGCAGAGCCACAGCCTTGCGTGGGATAATGAGTGAAGCATTATATAGGAAAAGAAATTCAGATTTGAAGAAAATATCAGGAATTACCAAAATATGCAGCAACATACATTAATGGTGCTTTTACAAGGGGGATGATTTGTTTATTTTTTTGGAACATACATTAGCTCTTTACTTTCAAGCCCCAAATAAAATAGTCAATTTTTAATTGTAAAAATATGTATCTTTGTGTGAAAGGGTGAGGTGAGGATAGGGTGCATTTGCAAAGGCTGTTTGAAAGCATGTCTTATTCTTGTAATTCTGCTAGATGACGCAATAAACTAATCTTATTGTAATTGAATTTTTTTAGAATGACGGTAGTTTAGAATTCCCAGAATTATTCATCTCCCTTTTCGTTCAACTGAAGAAATAAACAGGTTTGGAATAAATAGAGGATGAATAAATGCCAGTTGTGCAAACTATCATTTTCATGAAAGTTATTGATAATGGTAACAGTCATTTCTTTAGGTAAGGAAAAAAAATACAAATCCTAATTGTTTGCTTACTCTCAGTTGCAAACAATCAAAGGTGAAAGTCCACTGTATGTTCAGTATGCATGTTTGAAATCCCCAACTACTGGCCTGGCATGCATAATTCAGTGGGTTTTGTTTTGTTTAGTCATTTTAGTGGATCCGTGTGGGAATCATTTCAACAATTCTGGTCTGTTTTTAAAACTTTAACAAAAAAGTACAGGATTTCTGCGGGTTTCACAAAGTCAAATTTAAGACTTCTAAGGCCGTGAAGAATGAAAATTCAGACTTGTATAGGGCTAATTTTAATTAGTTATTTCTAAGCCACATATTTTAAATAACGTGTCAAAACAAACAGACCCTAGTTGTGTACATACTATATATTTTTTCAACATAACTTTAAAACACTCTTTAAAAACATTAATAAAGTAATTGTATCCACAGCAGACTGTTGTAATATTAGTTATAAATAGTTTTGCTAAGTTTTATTGTGTGTTGGATCAATTGCATAGCTTTATATAAACATTAAGACCAATTTACAATGATTTGCCTACAAGACAATATTTCAGTGCATTTAAGACTTTACGGCCTAACATTTTGTTTTTGAAATTTAAGACTTTTAAAGACCCCGCAGATATACTGATGTACAAATAAATCTGTTGTTAGTACATCGTGTACAAAAACTGTCCTAGTACAAAAAAAAATTATTCATGAACTCTTTGCTTTGTAGATATTCCTGCAGACTGTATGTGAAAGCAATATTTTAAGCTTAGTTCTAAGAGCATTTGTCCAATGTTATCTACAAATGATGACAGAAGAAACAATTAAAAATCACCAGACAGCAGCAACATTTAGATGCCATGACTAGTCTAAGGTAGTTTTATTCTATTTAGGAAACATATAGAGAGGAAGTCTCTCCTACAGGTGGTTTGTCAAGCCCACTCACCTCTAAAGCACACTCAGAATAGCACAACGCTTTCCCGTAAATATGAAGTGATTATAAGGTGTCTGGTGCATACAGAGAGAGAGCGAGAGAGAAAAAAATTAAATAAAAAAACAGTCACTCTTACCCTCATATTGATGCTTCACTGTGTTCCCAATGTCTGCAAACTTGCGATCCTCAAAAATCAGGAAGTTGTGTTTTTTCGCCAGCTCTTTCAGATTGCTGGAGACGTCGGAGGTGAAATCCTCCAGGATGTCCACGTGAGTCTTCAACACACAGATCAGAGGCCCCAATGTCACCGCCATCTCCAGCAGCTCCCCGGAGCGAGTCACATCCGCAGACACACACAGGTTAGTCTTCTTGTCCTCCATTATCTGCATCAGGCGGGCAGCGAGAGGGTGAGTATCTGGCAACCCTGCCCGAGCTCCATAGCTGAGCACTCCGCAACTCTTTTTAGGAGCCGAGGAGCCTTTTTTTGTTCCTGATAGGTAGGTGTTATTGTCTTGAACGAACCTCCTGACACTCTGAGCAGTGTGCGTGTCAATTCGGCCAGCTTTGAGCAACACTTCCAGAAGTCTCGAGATAGAAATGACTGAATGTAGAGCGATGCCCCTGTCAGCGAGCCTGGCGCTGCCACCCTGCTCTCGGTCCATTAACACGACGGCATCTGTGATCTTCAGGCCCTCCTTCTCAAGCACCTCAGCGGTTTCTAAGACACTGCTGCCGCTGGTCACTACATCCTCTACTATCAGACATCTGTCACCAGGGCGGATGGTTCCCTCGATGAGACGCTTTGTTCCTGGAGGATTAAAAAAAAAAAAAAAAAAATACAAATCAACACAGATCAGTATTATTTAAGAAAGTGACACACATCAAAAACTAGACTTCAGTCACACCAATGGAAAGCGTTTACACTGTCTTAATCATTAACCTTCTTTACTGTGTTAACTATATATTTATTTATAAATAGTAAATAAACCATATTTACGTCTTTACTTGTAGTAAATTATAATACAGATTCACACTACTATTCGCACAATAAAATATACAAATCAACTACTTACATTTCCAAATAAATGAGAAAGCAACTCATTTAGGATGTATTTGAACACTAAAGCGAGTTAAACTACATGACATTGTATGTTATCAACCAGAAAAGGTTTTGGCAGACACTTTTATCTAAAGCGACTTAAGCTGCAGTTGAGGGCAAAAGCATCAAAAAGATTAGTACTCGGCTATATTTATTTACTTTAGTAAATTATAAAAGTAATATAACAGCCATCATATATTTTTTACAATGAAGGCACCCATTAATTAAAAATTGTCAGGCAAATCTAGATCAAGAAACAGTAATAGCGTAATAAAAACATATGTAATGATCACCGTGCAGGCCCAACATACAAATTAACTGCCATTTTAAATATTTATATCTTCAAATAATCAAACTCTTTTATAAATATAAACAAGTGCAGAACATAATAGTCATGTTGTTTAATGGTTACATAAATATATCTGTTATGCTGATGAAATATTTCACCCATATTTTATTTGATTAAAGTCAGACACTTTACTTGCATTAATATACTTTCTATGTGTTGAAAATCAATTTGATATCTGGCTTTTTACCAGTATGCATGAATATCAGTTTTTCGTTTAAACAACACGGTTATTGTTTTACAATAAAAAACCTAACAAACTACGTCTATTACACACCACAACTTTCAAGCGTCCCAAATTTTTGGAGAAAATTGCATATTAATTATTTGACCTCCCTAACACACAAACATATGCTGGTTAAATTGGATTTTATTAAATTAAGTGAGAAAACAGCATAGTCAGAGCTGCATTTGGTGTGTGTGTGTGTTGATTGGGAGGAATTAAATGTACAGAAAAGATTCTAAGTATGGGACATCAAAACTTGGCCACTTAACTTCCACCTTTACTTTAATTCAATTATTGACTATTTTAATACCACCAGTTACAATTGTGACCATTAACAAATGTCCACCTTTTATTTCTATTAGATGTGCAAGCAGGAAGTATGTGAAGTGATTTGGTCGAGTGACATTGAAACGGTTTATTCAAAACAAATTTTTTAGGGAGTGAACTCTCTTAGACCTTTAGAGCTTGCAGAAATAAGGGGGGGAAATGACACGATCAGGATTAAATGAGCTAACTGCAAATTCACCCGATGAAAGAAACAGAAAAATGCATTTAAACATATTACTATTTGAGCTCAGTTAAATGTACACTGTTATACCGTAGTCCTTCGCCTCCTTTCGTCTGATGAGCATGGGGTACTGTTTGCTGGAGCAGATGATTGTGGCCAGAGGAAGAGCAGTGTAAGGGACTCCACAAACACTGTCAAACTGAACTCCTGCTTCCTCAGATCGCTCATGAAGAAGATCCGCAACCTAATCACACACAAACACGAGGAGCAACAGGTAAATAAAAACTAACTAAATAAGAAATTATTGCGTGTTTTAGCTCTTTTTACTAAATATTTTTCTGTAAAAAAATTAAGGATATGATTTATAACACACATTTGATGAATAAATTATGCGAGCACGTGTTTACCTGATTCATCAACGCTGGATGAGACACTATTACTCGGAGATCAAAATAGATCGGTGAAGAAAGTCCACTTTTTAGTTTAAAAGTACCGAACTTCACGGCTTGGATGTCGTGGAGTTTCAGGATTAAACTTTCAAGACTAGTGTCGTCCATTCCTGCTGGACTAGTTCTGTTTCACTATCCGGAGTGAAATGAGGGCACTGCTAAATCTTTCGCGGGAAACTGCCTGGGTGCACGCTTGTTGGCGACTCTACACACGTGACAGTGGACAAAATAAAACGTTTAACTACTTTCTATAACATTTTTCTATGTTAAAACTTTTTGTAGATTTTTTTTAAAGCGTTTATTTTATCGGTCTTTTTTCGTATGCTTACTGCATAGCTAGCATTTTATATTTGCTGAATGCGCATGATAAAAATAGCAATGCCAAAATAAAAGCATAAAAATATTTTTGCAATTTTGATGCACGTTGGGGGCCTCACAGTGGCGCAGTGGGTAGCACGTTCGCCTCACAGCAAGAAGGTCGCTGGTTCGAGCCTCGGCTGGGTCAGTTGGCGTTTCTGTGTGGAGTTTGCATGTTCTCCCTGTGTTGGCGTGGGTTTCCTCCGGGTGCTCCGGTTTCCCCCACAAGACCAAAAAACATGCGGTATAGGTGAATTGGGTAAGCTAAATTGTCCATAGTGTATGAGTGTGAATGAGTGTGTGTGGATGTTTCCCAGAGATGGGTTGCGGCTGGAAGGGCATCCGCTGCGTAAAACATATGCTGGATAAGTTGGCGGTTCATTCCGCTGTGGCGACCCCAGATTAATAAAGGGACTAAGCCGAAATGAAAATGAATGAATGAATGATGCACGTTGATATTTTACACAAATTATTATTTATAGTTTGTTTAAACAGACTCTTTACTAAAGCTTACCTCATATCTGGCATTTTGTTTATGACAAATACAATAAAATAATCAGCGCAGTTTGTCAGGTTCGTTTGAAATGATTATACATTAAGTCTGCTCACAAATAATATTAGCTTAAGATCTTCTACATGTCACTAAACTGTCGTTTTTTGGTTTTGAAGTTTGCTAAAACTTCAAATGATAGTCTAAAAATGCTTGGTTGAAAAAGACAACATACACTTTTTAAATACCACAGAGGATGCCCTTCCAGCTGCAACCAATCATTGGGAAACATCCACACACTCTCATTCACACACATACACTACGGACAATTTAGCATGTCTTTGGACTTGTGGGGGAAACCGGAGCACCCGGAGGAAACCCACACCAACACGGGGAGAACATGCAAACTCCACACAGAAACGCCAACTGACCCAGCCGAGGCTCAATCCAGCGACCTTCTTGCTGTGAGGCGATTGTGCTACCCACTGCGCCACCGTGAGGCCTAAAAGTGTATTAGTTGCTTTTTAAATTTATTATTATACTTCAATGCAAAATAAAAGCAGCAAACATAATTTTAATCTGTAAAAAAAAGAAACTACGGCCCCTAGTTTAAGACAATTGTAACATTATTATTAATATAAATAAAATAAAGCACTTTAATAAAACAGTGTACATTGTTTCGCGTTAAGCTGTCTTTGTCCCAAATGCTGCTAGACTTTTATTTTGAAAATAATTTCTGGAATGGAGAATAAAAAAAAGTAAATAAATATAAATAAAAACGATAGGTTTAGTGTTTAAAATTGGTCTTTGGGGTTATAATCAATGGCATTCCTTTAGTTATCTGATTTTTCAAGTTTATTTTGGTGACGTTTGATCACATGATGGTTCCAGTACAGGGTTTCTTATCATGTTGTCGTCTCTGTGAAGGTCTGTCTTCTGTGCAATAAAAAATCAGAGCGATATACTATCAGACCAAAGGTAAAACACTGAAGATTACAGCCACACTGATCCGAGAACATGTGCTGTCAGCAGAAATAAGCGCTGGCCATTGTATTTTCGGATCGACTTCTTCATTAAAGCAGCGCAGATCTGAGGAGAACGATGAAGAGGAAACTCCTGCTGGTGTCAAACTCCACTCTTCACGGAGGAGGATATCTACAGCACTGCCAGCAGAACATTCAAGACTTCTTTGGAAAGTAAGTCACTAGCAGCAGGAAGTAGGAATGCAGAAATAAACCCTTTTGTGACGTTAATGATGCATACTTGTTGATATTACACACGTTTTTATTCATTCATTCATTTTCTATTGGCTTAGCCCCTTTTATTCATCAGGGGTCGCCACAGCGGAATGAACCGCCGATTTATCCAGCGTATGTTTTACACAGCAAATGCCCTTCCAGCTGCAACCCAGTACTGGGAAAAATCCATACACACTCATTCACACACATACACTACGGACAATTTGGTTTTATTCAATTCACCTATAGCGCATGTCTTTGGACTGTGGGAGAAACCGGAGCACCCGGAGGAAACCCACGTTTTATTAACTTTCCTTAATCTTATTTTACTTGCTAGCTTGTGGCCAACACCAATATTTTTGCTTCAGAAAGGTCAGGAATTCAATATTTGGTGCAATTTGTTTAGTCACTCACACCAATTAAAAAAAGAGAAAATAATAAACGTTATAAGAACTTTATAGAATAAAAAAAATATATTGCTTAAACACACAAATATAACATTTATTTATTTATTTATTTATTTATTTATTTATTTATTTATTTATATTTGCTTTACTTTTATTGTGCCTTTATTTATTTATTTAGACATGGCATTCCATTTAAGAGTTTTCAGTTTTCAAATTGAACATATTTGCATTATGTACTAAAATGTTACTGTGAGCATTGCCTGACGGTTGAGAATGTGTTGTTTAATGATTGAAATATTAGCTTTCAATCTCAGGATGCTTCAGGTATTCATCAATTATAACAATTCAGAAGCCTCTCTATATTAACATGTTCACATTTAGTATTGTAAATATAGTCAAAGCTGAGTTGTGTGACAGTAGAATTTTCCAGAAAGGAAATAAAAATAAATATGAAGAGTAATCTGGAATCATGTCATCTGTAAAAAGGAAGTGTGATCTGATTTTTCAGCATAAACAACTGACATGTAACACAGCACTGTGGTTCATTTGATGTTTTCTTTTTAAAGGGAAGTAAAGAGGGTCTTGTTTGTCCCGTATGCTCTGCATGATCGAGATGCTTATACCAAGACTGCCAGAGACAAGTTCAAGAGCCTGGGTTTGTGTTGTTGATCTGAACTCAGAACACACACAGACACAGACAGACAGACAGACAGACAGACAGACAGACAGACAGACAGACAGACACACACACACACACACACACACACACACACACACACAGCTTTTTAAATTTTTATTCTTTCTCTTTGTCCAGGATATGAGCTTGACAGTGTCCACGAGACACCCGACCCTGTCGATGCTGTCAGGAAAGCTGAAGGAATATTCATTGGTATGGAGGATTTGAATGAATATACTGATAAACACACAAACTAAATAAATAAATATGTCATAATAATTAGCAGCATAAAGTTTTCATATTATAACGTTATAAATTGTAGCAATATTAAAACAAGTTATATTAATCATTCTAATAAAATATATAAAAGTTTACAATAATTTACAATAATTTTTTTGGTTATTTTACTAGTCCTCATTTTTGCTTTTAAAATGTTCGCATGATGAACGTGATTGAATTGTCACAAACATAGTAAATACAATTATCAGCACAGCAATTTAGTGATAAGTTTACTATAATAACATAAATGATTTAAAAAATATGTATATGTTGTATATAATTTATATATAAATATATAATTGTACTGTATAACAATTATAATAAACAATCAATAAAATTGAATTATTTCAATGATCAGCATACAGTTTAGTGAAAAAATATATAATATAATAAATAAATAAAAAAAATTAGAATTAATAATGATAATAAAATACAATAATGAAAAAAAAATACTTTAAAAAAGTGATTAATAAAATTTACATTAATTTCTTGGTTGATCGGTTTGTCTATTTTGTAAAGATCAGGATCAGTATCAGTTTTGTGAGTACAAAAATAAAGCAGAATCCAAATTGTGCATTAGTGTTTTTATCCATTTTATTTATATATATATATATATATATATATATATATATACAGTGCTCAGCATATACAAGTACACCCCTCACAAATCTATCTTTTAAATTCATATTTTTAATAGGAAGCTATACAATATTATATTTGTACATATACATTAGATTAGTCAATATTGAAGCCATATTCTTCAGCTTATTTAACAAAATAACTTACGATAACGGTTCAAAACTAGTACACCCAAATTTATATGTTATAGAAAAATATTAAATACAAAATATTTGAAAATGAAGAGAAGCAAACAAATTGAAAATGTAGTTAAAATTTTGTAGGTTGTAATTTTTATTTTTGCAATATTTTGCTTGAATTAAATTGTATTATCTTTAATGTCTAAATATGTTCTGTGACTAAAATATATTGATTATATTCACTGAGAAATAGATAAAAATATTAATTTTCAAAATGGGGTGTACTCATATA
>CAIGQW010054217.1:5809044-5838854 GCA_903798125.1 Danio choprae | reverse complement strand
ACACACACACACACGTTTCCTCCATTATGTGATGGTTCACTCAACAAAAATTCAATAGTTTAAAAAATATGTTTTGATCAAATGTTTATATTAGACCCTCACAGATTAATGTTACATTTTATGACATTTCTAATATATTGAAAAATTAAAGAGCTGAAACATTCTTTAAAAACATTTTGTGCTCCTCCAGAATTAGTAAAACATACAGGTTTGATTAACATGATTGAGTAAATTATGACATTTTTTTAATTTTTTACCAAAACATCCCTTAGTACAGTTCATTTCTTTAACTTTATATCTAAATGCTACTTTTATGAGTGTCTGCTTTTGACCCACAAAATATCCATTCAGAATTAAACACTACCCTGACCTGCACTACACATTGTTGGACCAGATGGGAACCACTGATTTAAAGTATAATTTAAAATAAACTATTAAAAGAAGAAACTCAATTGATCTCTAAATTATATAAATGCATACAAAACCGTAAGCCATTTATCAAATTACATAAAACAAAAATGGGAGAAAGAGTCAAACCAACAAATAACGGAAGAAAACTGGACAGATATGTGTGTTACACATGCAAAAACCACAAACTCGAGAGGCAGGAGAGACTTGCAGAGTCTGCATTGCGTACAGGTATTGAAAGTTTGGGCTCTTGTTGGAGACAATGTGGCTAACCATTTTCACGTTTTTTGGGCTTGCCCAAAAATACAGACCTTCTGGTATAAAATAGGGACTGAAATAAAAAAGATAACTGGAGAAGAATTGGACTATTCATTTACTACATTATACCTTGGGAAAATACTAGAAATTTTTCCAACTATTGACAAATACTTGTCAATCTTGTCAATATGTCAAATCTTTTTGGTAAGTAGCAAAGAAGCCATAACTCGAAAATGGTTTCAGACTGATACTCCAACAAGGGCTCAATGGATAGGAATTGTAAAGGAAATACACTTTATGAAGAGACTGACTTTTAACCTAAGATTTAATTCAAAAATGGCAAAAATTACTGTAAAAAAAAGTACTGGCAAAAATGGTCTGAGTATGTCATTGTAAACAATTTGTGACGTACGTCAAATGTATTATGACTTGATTTTGCAACCCATATGACAACCGATTTGTTCTTTGTTCTTATTTCAATTTTTTTCCCTATCTGTCACTTTTTTTCTCTTCTAAACAAAAAAAAAGAAGAAACTCATCAGTGTGTAGCAATCATCAACCTCCACTCAGAAGGAAAAACATGTCTGTGCAAATCATCACTCACCCATCATTATTAACGTCAACAGCAGCCACAGAATGACCGAAGTAAGCAGCCATCTAAAAAGACAGAAACATTTTTAGTCATGACTAGCTTTAGTCTCAAAAACAATCTGCATTTAAACTATTTATAAGTTTACGTGAAAGTTTCAAGCCATTATTATTATTTTTGGTACTGATAGTGCCCCATTTATAGATTTAATTTCTGAGCTTGTTGAATCCAGCTTAATGAACTGTTGATGAATCACCACTACAGTAATCATAACCAGCCAAAAAGTCATGCCTTTTGCACCACACCTCATCCTTTTCCCTCTTGCTCTCATGTGTTGGCGACACTGCTGTCAATGGCTTCCAGATGTGGGAGTGGATTTAGGACATAAACTCTCGGCTCGTAAACAAATGTTGAACATAACTGTGCCATGACCACAAGCATGGGCATGTCATGTGACCTGCAGGCTGCTCGTAGTCAAGACCGCTTGAACATGTATTTCTCTCCTAAAAAACACCTCCCAACAGTTAGAATTTGAACACATTTACTATTACACCCACCTGTGTCCCTGTGAAGTTATACATTGACTCCATGTTCCTCCCGTTAAAAATGTTGACCTAACAAGACAAAACCAGACGCAGATTTGTGCAAGCTGATTCCAGTAGGGTTGCATCACTTTTATGGGTTTTTTCGTCAGATTCTTGACCATAAATAGTATTAAACTCACATATCCGAGAGCCTTCTCTCCTCTAGGAACTCCAGTGACATAATCTAGAGAGGCAGGAAGAGTTAGAAATGAACCGGACACAACAATGCTTTCATTCAGCAGTGAAACTTCTTGATGCCAACGCAGAGAGAAATCAGATTTGAGCAATTCCCATAAAAATACTTCAGTTTGCTTTGGTATGAGGCTGGTATTTAGAGCAGGCCAATAAAGACTTGATTTATCAGGCTAATTACAACACGTGGTTGCTTATAATTATGCCACCATTCAGTTTAAGGTCAGTAGGATTTTCTTTTTTGCATTTTTGTTTTGGAAAAACGCCTTGTGCTCACTAAGGCTGCATTTATGTGACCAAAATACAGCTACTTTATTACAATTCAAACTAACTGTTTTCTATTTTTATACATTTTCAAAATGTAATCTGTTCCTGTGATGCAAAGCTGAATTTTCAGCATTTCTCCACTCTTCATCCTTCAGAAATTATTCTAACATGATGATTTAATGACAGGTAATATTGTTTTTAAAATGCAACACTTTTTCAGGGATATTTGATTAATAGAAATGAATATCAAATTAATAGATTCATATCAAAAGTAGAGCGTTTCTTTTTTTTCTGAAGCCGAATATTCACTCCCATCTTTAATCAATTTAATGCATGCTTGAGTAATAGCATTCAATTCTTTAACCAAAATCCAAACTTCTGAACTATACTGCATATTTATCATGTCCAAAATATCAAAAAGTGTTACCATCAAAAATATCAAAAAGTCTTACCATCTTCTCCATCCTCATTAAAATCACCAACAGCCACAGAGTAACCTAACAAAATGGCATATACACACAAACATTTACATACATGCATACATACATACATACACAAATACACGTATAAAGACAGACAGACACACTGCATTTTCAAAGCACCCAAATACTCATTACATGTGTAACTCAACACCTGATTCGCAGTGCAAATATAAATCCCCACAAGCGTAATTACAACTTTGGCAAACAAACAGGCTTACCCAAATAACTGTCATCATACTGAGCCCCGGCTGTCTTGGTTGATAACTGGTTACCGTAAGGCGTGAAAAAGTCCTTATTGTATCTGTTGATGACCTCAGTGATGTCATCGGAGATCAGCTGACCTGGAAACAGAGAGATAAAACAGTTAGGAGAATACAAGTAGTTTCTATAAAGTGCTTTCTATCCCAAATTTGCCGGAAAAGTAATAGTGACGCACCAAAATAAAAATTATGTCCCGAAACGTGAAAATGCATAATGCACTTGGCCAAAAACTGAAAATAGCTCAATAAACTATAAAAATTATACTTCAGTTATATATATTCTATCTTTTAAAAATGTAAATGTCTGCAAAAAAAAAATAAAGTTTATTTAATAATCAATTAAAAATTAAATTGAATAATCAAGTTTTTATATAAGCTAAAATAAAAAAAGATATGACTACCAGGTTAAGTAATAATATAATGAATATGTAATAGTGCTGCTTTCAACACTGTAAATAAAATCTTGTAATACACTGTTTCCCATATTTTGGAAATGGATGTGATTTTTGGGGTGTTTTCAGTTTATTTACAATTTTGAATTTCATTATGAGACTAGTTTTGAACAACATATTGTCTGGGTTTGTCAGTACATACACCTGAGCTCCCATTTTCTTCTTTTATTTTACAGATAAAATAAAATATAGTACATATATTATAATAGAATATTAAATGCATAAAATATGAAATTTAAAATTATTAAAAATTGTCAATAAAAGGCACTTTGTAAAACTATGGGGTTAAATTTTCAACATGAAAGCTGAGTTTAAAGTTCCACAGAGAATGCTTAGTTAATGATCAATTAACAGAATTATTGTGTATTTTTAGCCAAGTAAAGATATATGGGGCAACATATGGTATTACAGGGTTAAATATAATATTGCAGGACATATTATTTACAGGGCCTCACGGTGGCGCAGTGGGTAGCACGATCGCCTCACAGCAAGAAGGTCGCTGGTTCGAGCCTCGGCTGGGTCAGTTGGCATTTCTGTGTGGAGTTTGCATGTTCTCCCTGTGTTGGCGTGGGTTTCCTTCGGGTGCTCCGGTTTCCCCCACAAGTCCAAAGACATGCGATATAAGTGAATTGGGTAAGCTAAAATTGTCTGTAGTGTATGTGTGTGAATGAGTGTGTATGGATGTTTCCCAGTGATGGGTTGCAGCTGGAAGGGCATCCGCTGCGTAAAACATATGCTGGATAAGTTGGCGGTTCATTCCGCTGTGGCGACCCCAAATTAATAAAGGGACTAAGCCAAAAAGAAAATGAATGAATGAATATTATTTACAAGCTGTATTATTGACTATTATCTTTCTGCACTGATCAATTACATGAAACAATAAATCTCATTATTTATTCACTCATTTTCCTTCGCCTTAGTCCCTTTATTCATCAGGGGTCGCCACGGGTGGAATGAACCGACAACTTATTAAGTATATGTTTTACACAGCGGATGCCCTTCCAGCTGCAAACCGGCACTGGGAAACATCCATACACACTCATTCACATACATACACTACGGCCAATTTAGTTTATTCAATTCACCTGTACCGCATGTCTTTGGACTGTGGGGGAAACCAGAGCACCCACAGTCAAGAGAAAACCCACACGAACATGGGGAGAACATGCAAACTCCACACAGAGATGCCAACTGACCCAGCCAGGGCTCGAACCATATATATATATATATAGCAAAAAAAATGCTTATATAAGTGGTTGTAGTAAGTGATCAGAAGTGTTGAAACAGTATTTATTATTTGAATTCCATGAGGAATTAAATTTGAAAGAGGAGACTTTGTTTCAAATGAAAAGCATTAGTGCAAAGGGTCATGCTTTAAATTTACATTTATTAATTTTTAAGGTACAATGACTTCTGCCTCAATAAAGTCCTAATTTGCTGCTAATTTAAACACAACACTTTTTTCACACAAACCTTACAACAGAAAAATGCTGATGCAATAACTGAATACATGTCTTCCACACAAGCTCATTTCAGTTCCATTCAGTGGAATCAGTTCCTTCAGGCCATTCATTTTAAGCGATCTCCATAATCAAATGCATAAAAGCATATCGTAATAATTGCTAATAAAAAAACACCAAAATAAAGGCTAACTTCATGTCTAACCAAAGTTACTATCAAATCACACCATCACATTCACAGTTCTGAAAGCATTTCCTTCTCATGATAATTATCATACCGCTCTGAGAAAAAAAAAAAAGACACTCAGCAGAAAAACTACACTTATGTGAGAGAGAGAAAAAAAATAGGACTTCAGGTCATGAAATTAATGAAAGATGTGTTTGAGATTAAATGCCTTTTCTGGGCATAAATCCTAACGTAACCCCACCCAATGAGATCATAACAGCGACTCAGTAAACAAGCATTTCAACATCACAAAGAGCAACAAAATTCAATGAAACCGCAGACTCATCTCCACTGCGAGACACAGCATATGATTCTGCATTATTTACTGACAGGCGGGACACATTTGCGAATTTAAACAAGCACCGCTGATGTTGTGCAAACATTCACTGTCCTGTTTTGTGTGAGCGCTATTTCTGCGCTTGCCCTAGATGCAAAACACAGCAGATATTCTGTGAGTCACAAAAAATCCTGACAGAGCACATTGTTGTTTCTCCTTTTTTCCATATTATGCAGTTTAGTGTCAAATTCACGGAGGGATAATGAAATAAAAACAGTTTACCTTGCCAATAAAAGCTTCCTGGTCCTCCAACAACAACTCGATTCTTCTGGAGGAGACATGAAAAACATGTTTTGGTACAAGTTTGGACAAGAGTGGGTGATAAGTGGTTCAGTTTAAAATGATAAAACCACATTTATGGTGGCACTAGATATGAAACGGATTTATATTTTGTTGTGGTATCGGAGGTAATGAAAAACAGACAACTACTTTCCGGAAGTCATTTTTTTAGCTTCTTAAACAGTATGCAATAGGGCTGCACAATATACCGTTTAGCACCGAAACCGCAATGTGCACATTCGCAATAGTCACATCGCAGGATATGCCATGTTGAGTCTGCATTATATTTGAGAATTTTGGTCTTGTTTCTAGTCCAAAAGTGTCAAAATGAAAGCAAGATTATTTTACTTAACTCATTAGCAGATAGTTTTGCTGGTTTTAAGTTTAACCTAATATTGACCTATCACTTCTGAAAGTAAAAACTAAATATTTTTGTTTGATTTAAAAAAGTATGTATAAATAAATAATAATTATTAAGTTTTGGACTAAAAACAAGACAAAAACTCTAAGTAAGAAAAGCATTTTATTTTATTTTTTGCATTGTGATTATTACATTTCTGTACCTGAATACTATTGCTAAAACGTTAAATGGAACAATTCAAACCATCTGGTGAAACTGTGTTCGTATCGCAACATATATTTAAGAAAAGGTAAATATTGCATTATCAGATTTTTCCAATATCGTACAGCC
Source organism: Danio choprae (assembly GCA_903798125.1). NCBI lineage: Eukaryota > Metazoa > Chordata > Actinopteri > Cypriniformes > Danionidae > Danio > Danio choprae. Next base: position 5,832,369 of record CAIGQW010054217.1, on the reverse strand, counting down.
CTAGTATGCAACTTATATTCCAAAATGATTGATATAATGCAATTAACAGCAAGCAAGCACAAATTAGATCTATGGATTTTAAATATATTATAATAATATCCATTTATAATAAACACCACTTTAAATTCTATGTATTTTTATATTCTTAGGATTTTCATTCCTTTTTCTGTTTTGAATACTTATACATTTGTATATATAGCAGAGTCAGGGCAGTTAAAACCTAAAACTTTGCTAACATTATTTTATTTATGGCTGCTGGTAAAATCTGTTATATTATTCTGAAATAAATTATAAATTGTGACTGTTTTTTGTTTAGTTTTTTGTGAAACGTATAGTCCAGTGTGACATATTTTCCAGAAAATATGATAACAGAAACAAACGAATAAATGTTCAAAAAAAAAAGATGTCCTTGATTAAAAAAAGAAATTATAATAATACCTTGACAAAGTCAGCACTGAAGCCTGCCTGACAAAATCCTTGTCCCTCAGGTGAGTTTGACTCTGAAAGAAATAAAAGGCAAACTTTAAAAAAAGAGGAAGTTTCTTAACCATATGTTAGCTTACTGCCACAAAGACTGAGGAAAAACATAGAAGCCCAAACATGTCTCAATCATGTGTGTGTTATACAAAAAATCTGTTAGGACACTTCTAAGAGAGGCTATTAGACATGACCCAATAAGGACATGCCTGAGGTGTGATCAAGTACATACTAGAGCGGCAGGGTGAATATTCCACAATGTTATTGCCTTTCTTCAGGTAACATGTCCCGACAGGCTCTCTTTCTGAGAATCCATATGTGCTCCACTGGTAGAGAGGAGCACACGCCTTAAAAAAAAAGAGAGAGACAAAAAGACAACTGTATGTGCAGATCTGTACGTGGTTATTTATCATGTTCTTTCCGTAAATCAGCTTTTGTTAAGCATCATTTCATACCCAGTTTTCACCAAATCAGATTTAAGACTTTTAAAGACCTTCTTTTAGTCAATTATGAATGAAATTTAAGACCTATGTCACAATATCGGTCTCAGTTGTAGTAATAATACAGCAAATTATGTTTGGACAAGTGAAGAACTAGTTTAAGAACTACAACAAACAAAGCACTTGTGAATCACGAAATGCAGATAGTATACAGAAGTACTATAGTATAAAACTGATATTTTTACAGTGTATGTATAATATACATGTGCGTGTACTCACTGGAAATTTTGAAGCTATGTATTATTTTATTAGAATATATGGAAAATGTGTGAATTAAAATATTAATATGCTTTTTTCCAATACAAAAAAAGTGACAATATTGCAGATGTTTGTTTTTCTTTTGAGCTCTGTAAAATCAAATTTGTTCATGTTGCATTTCTTTTTATTCACCCTATACATGCAGACTCACCAGAATTTGATCCCCAGAAGAACGCACAGTGGCCCCAAACCATTGATTTGACTTAAACTCCATTTGCTGTCCATTGGAATTCTTTCTGTCATCTGTGATGGGGGGAAAAAAGAAGAAGTGAGAACAGGGAACTGAAGTAGACAGAATAAGTTTGTCAGCAAATACTGATTCATCAACCTGTCATTGTATCCTTTTTAGTGTACTACACTTCTCTTCCTTTCATTAAAAATCACATCTACAGGCGTGTGCCTCTAATTAAAGCAGATTTCAAAAGCTCTGACTTGACAAGCATCAGAGTTTGATCAAAAAGATGAGCTGATATGAAGAGGATGAGAGAGTGTAGCACATCAGCAGAACCAATCATGCAAAGTTTAATCCAAGGTCATAAAAACTGACAGCTGAATCTATTCATGGCATGTTAGAATCAAACATATAATATCTCCTGCTGTTAACAACCACAATGAACTTGAGACAACTTGCAGAAACATTAATAGACATTATAGGTATAGGCTCAGAGGGAATATGACAATAGTGAATTTAAATTTAAAAGGAACATTTTATTTATTTTCATTTATTTAGGCTCATTGTACTTGTCCCCTACAGTTAAACAGTTAAGTTTTACAATTTTTAAAACCTGTCAGTCAATCTCCGGGTCTGGTGGGAGCCCTTTTAGCTTAGCTTAGCATAAATCATTGAATTGGATTAGACCATTAGCATCTCGCTCAAAAAAGTTTTATAAATAAGAGTTTTGAAAATTTTCCTATCTAAAGCTTGACAATTCTGTAGTCATATCGTGTACCAGGACCGACAGAAAATAAAGTTTTCTAGGCCAATATAGCGAGTAGGATCTACTGTCATTCCGATGTAATAAAGAGCAGAATAAGAGTAGTAATAATTCCTAGCCATATCTCTGCCAGACCTGGAGGTCGTCTGAATGGATTCAACTGCTCAACTCTAATGCACTTGTAAAATGAGCCTATTTCCTAAAAAAGTGGAGTGTTCTTGCTTTAAGGAATATGTTTTAGAGAGAGGGGAACTAAAATAGGTTTGAAAACAACTTACAATGTTCTGAATAAACGTATACACATTTTCCTCAACTATACATGAATTTGAGTTGGTATGGAAAAATGCATATATAAGCAAGCAGGCTTCTGTAAAAAAATATTTGCACAGTGCCAAAATCAGCCCTGCAATTCAGACATTTTACACTTTTCTATGCTAATTTTGAGTGAAATGTGTGTGCATTTTTTATGGAAAAATTTTTAAATTGATTTAAGAATGTTTCCATCTTTTTAGTAATGGAGATAATAACCCATGGGTGCAAATTGTAGTCCTGAAAAGCCACAGCTCCACATGAATTGATCCAACCTTGTTAAAAACTCACCAGCGTGTATCTTCCTACCCTCAGACCTTCACTAGCTTGTTATGGCATGCTTGGAGCTAAACTAAGCAAGAATGCAGCTCTCAAGAACCAGAGCTGATAACTATGGCAGATTTTAGAAGTTTGAAGTATTTTTTAGAATTAGTTTCATTTTCATTATAAAATTCTATTAATTAACTTGTGTTTTTGTGATTTATTTACAATTGTATTATGTCTACAGAGTTTTAATGACATTTTTATTCAGTTTATTTCAGTTTTGAAATGCAGTGCAATACAGAAGCACTTCTTTGGCAACTAAATAAACATTTTTATTTATATATATTTTTTTCAGTTAGTATCAAAATTATCTTTGTGTTATGGTTTTAGTTTCATTTAACTACAGCCATGTCCACACTATAGGTTTCAGCCCTGACAACTGGAGTAAATCATGTAACAGTGTGTGAATGGAAAATTCACTGCTGAAATTGATGACCCATTTAATATTTCAGAATCAAAGTACTACTACAATGTTCTGCAATGTGTACTAAAAACCACACACAACATGCATCATGTATATCTGGAAGGGTTTGCAAAATATTCTCTTGTAGTGTTGCCATGTCCACTTATTATAAACACCTTTTATAGCACTACAGAAGCAGTGATACTTTGAAAATAATACCAAAATAAAGTATTTGGAATTATTTTGGTTTATAATGGACTTGTTATTGTTTGCTAATTTTTCTGGCAAGATTTGGCAACATTAATTTAAATTAATTTATATTTAATTTTAATTTAATTAACATTAGTTTAAAAGGTCAGTAATTTGTTCATTTTTATGTGATTTTGACCATTTGAATCATGAACTCATTCTTTAGTACTATATGCTTGCCTTAGTATTCAAAATGAACAAAAAGATTTTACAATGTTGATTTGTTCAATTTTAATTATACACTTCGCCCTTGAGCATTTTCTTACTACTGCCTTGATCCTACACACACACACACACACACACATGCACTCTCTCCCTCCCTTCCTCCCTGCGGCCTTGGTTCATCTCAGCCACAGTCTCGGCCTCAGGAAACCCAGCTGTTCATCTGTCTGTGCTACTGAATTGGGAATTTCCCAGTGTAGCTCCTGGTCAACTCAGTCATACAAGCTGGTCAACAACACCCAGGATTTACTAGAATTAAACTCTTAATTATTGTGAAGCAACACAAAAGGGAGTTGGTGGTATACAGGAGCCCACAGTTGTGTAAGCGCTGTATTAGTTCAGCATGATTGTTGTTCTATACTGATATCCAATTCAAACTTCTGACATTTCTGTCTAATCTACACTCGGCTTGCTCCTCAAACATGAAGCAGGTCATCCAGCACAGAGAACGTTATTGTAAAGCCACGTCCTTCTCAGTGAAAACATGTCAGGAGACAGTTATGCTTTGGGAGTTACTTAACAGAAGAATGTTTAAGCTTCTTTCCTGCCACAGTGATGGTTAAGTAATAACTATTTTATAAATCACTAAAGTATTAAGAGCATAAAAAAATTCAAGGGGGAACAAAAAGAAATCAGTGGGAGGGATTTTTTTTTTTATATTTACTTTTATATTTAAGTATATTTACTTAAGTGAATTTAGTACTTTTATCCTAAAGTTAGTTTGGTATTTAATATAAATAGGCTTACCTATCCATTGATTTACTTAAGTTAATTTGCCATTCAAATTTTGTCATTAATTAAATGGGTTTAATATTACAGATAGATACACAAACAAGCAAATAAAATACCCCAAAATTAAACAAATTCTAATTGGTTTGGCATTGTAAACAAACAAACAAACAAATAATATTTTACTAAAGATAATTTGCCATTTGGGTCTAATTTAATTTGGTCTGGATGGAGAGGAAAACACAAATAAATAAATAAACAAATACATTTTTACTAAATCTAAATTATTTTACTGACTTTAAATGACTAATTATTACTAGTCATTAGTCATTAAAAATGTTTTATTTATCCCATTTGCTTTGGTACATAAAAAATGCATTAATAAATGCGTTCATTTCCTTAAGTTAATTCATCATAAATCAAATTGGATTTAGCCTGATATTAAATATAACTAAATAAACACAAAGAATCAGTTAAATAATTACTCATTAAAAAAGAAAATTTTGTTGTGTGGGCGAGGTGAGTAAATCGAGTAGAGGGCGAGTAAACAATGTAAAAAAAAAAAAGATCATTTTTAAGTGAACTACCCCTTTAATTGTAAAAGAACAGTTGTTGGTGAGAACTCTAAACACACTGAGATAATCCAAATGAAGACCTTTTTGTTTGTCTGATGGATTCTCTTGAAGCAATCCAGCTTGGCTGGCAGGGTAAATCCGGCCAGACTAGTCCACTATAACCACTTCTGAATGCCAATGAGATTTGGCACAAAAACACTGGCGCATACATTCACCTCTTCGCAATTTAGGGCTGAACAAAGTCCTGTAAGTCTGAAGACTATTTGTGCAGATTAAGCAATCTTGTTAGTAGGCCAGCGCATTAACTTTATGAATGAACCCCCCCCCCTTGTCTGTCGCAGGTCATTGCCAAGCATCTGAATTCAAAACACTCCGCAACAACAATCACATAATCCTAGACGAGCCTTGAAACTATCCCAGTCTCCCTCTCCTGTTATTTTCCCTCCACCTATTGAAAATATTTAGAGCAAAGCTGATACATGACCCAATAAATCATTAAAACGCTGCAGGCAACTCAAAAGGTCCTATAATAAACCCCAGCATGCAACGTGAATCAATATACAGGAAAAGCTTTAAATAACAGCAGGATTGAAGCAAGGATTACACTGTGATGCCTAAAAATAAGAGGCTGCATCTTACCGGTGCTGTCAAACTGAATCTGTGTGCATGTGCCGCTTTTTTGCCAGGGACAGCTGAAGACGGCCCCCCTCTCTGTGACTACAGAGGGGGTTTGATCTGACGTGTTTGCCCTTGGTGCACCGACCAGTATGTTTAATCTGGAGTCAGAGAAATACAGGTGTTTTTAATGTACATTCAAAATTGCATAATAATACAGGTCAGAGACACGTTCCAGTACGTTGTCTCCATCATTACATTCACAAAAGTGATTTTATATACACTAAAGGCATATTAAATGAATGTCAAATTACTGTTTTGTAAAATAACATGGGTGTGCTGATGTGCCATCGACATTTAGCATAACCGATACATTTATGGGAAAAATATTTATACTGATTCTGATCTGTGCTTATTAAGATTCAAAAGACAGGATCAAAATACATTTTATTAGATTTTAAATTAATATAAATTAATAAAACCTATAGTTGTTTGAAAGATAATAGCAAAGTATAAAAGCTTAAAAATACAATTAATTAGTATCTTTGCACTGACGCAGCAAGTGTTTTTTCTAGAACATAATACAAGCAGAACACATTCTAATGAATGGAGGAAACAAATAAACCAAAAAATAAGTATAGTACGGTTATGATGCTTGAAAATCCCTTTTGTCTTTGACCCATATAATTCAGATTAATTATTTCATATTTATCTTTATTATGCTATATTTTAAATGTTTCATAATACATTTTATGAATAATATTAATACATATTATTTAGAATTCTTAGATTGTAAATTATATAGGCAAAGTAATGCGCTTATTTAGAACATTTGTGTAATCATAATCAGCAGTAATTGCGTTCATGGTAAATTAAAAGTATTTTAAATAAGAAAACAAACAATATGCACTGTGTACACAGTAAACACTAACATATTTTATATATATATATATATATATATATATTAAACTGAAAGTTTAAATACATACATACAAACCCAAGCATACATGATAAACAATCATGGTATGGCTGTAACATAAAAAAGCACAAAACCATGTACTCATCTAACAATAGAAAGTGTTTCTCTCTTCTTCTTTGTTTTACCTCTTCTTAAATGTCAACTCATTTTCTTTCAGAATATTCGAGCAACTTTTTTTAAGTTAGAAAAAAGATAACCAGACCGTTAACTCACTAGTACACAAGTACAGCTTCATCTACTCACTGGTTGTTATCAGGATTGAAGAAAGCCACTGAAAATCCAAAGTAACTTCCCGGAGGTCCAGTGAAAACTGTGGGTTTGCTGATGTCCAGATTAAAGGCAAGCGCTCGTTTGGTGGTGAAAAGAGCCACCAGAGCCCAAAGCCAACAACGGACGAAGTGTTTGCACATGTTTTGAGTCTCTGTGGTGTGTGAGAGTAGATGGAGATCTCGCTGTTTGTGGGTGGATGATCTGAATCAGCAGCACATCTGATCGCCGCTGATTCCGCACTCCATAATAACACAAGCAACCGCGACAGACAAGCAGAAGTGCTCGTTACATTACTACAGACGCGCCGCTGCAGTAAAGCTCATCCGTTTACAGTGCGTCCCGTAAAAATGGAAGTAAAAGTATAAAGTAGGACAGGAGGACTGATGTGGACCAGCTCGACTGAGCCTGCGGGACGTCCCACTGTACAGGAAGTGAAATTAAACCAGCCTACTGGAACGTCACGGTGACGTCACGAGATACTTCCGCGACTTTCATCAGCGGGCATCGCCTGAATGACTTAAATGGGCAAGAGTGAATTTGTAGTTTTATAAGTGTTATGCTGTGTGTGGAACTCGTGAAATAGCGTCACCATGTGTTATAAACTTTACGAATGTACGGTTTTACCTGCATACAGCGCACTTACTACGTTTTTTTTAATAAAGATTTCACGCATTGTAATAAATTAGGATTAAAATGTATTTGTTTGAGGGATCCCAATCCTAAATAGCCTGTAAGATACATGTTAAAAGTCTAACGATTTATAATATTTATGTACAGTCTATGAATGATGAATACACAAAAAAAAGTTAGGCTACATTATTAAATTTGTATCTACTACAGTACTTTATTCATAGATTATTTAATTTATTTGAATATAGGGGCCTCGGGTGGCGCAGTCCTCCGGGTGCTCTGGTTTCCCCCACAAGACCAAAAACATGGTACAGGTGAATTGGGTAAGCTAAATTGTCCATAGTTTAAGAGTGTGAATGAGTGTATGGATGTTTCCCAGTGATGGGTTTCAGCTGGAAGGGCATCCGCTGCGTAAAACATATGCTGGATAAGCTGGCAGTTCATTCCGCTGTGACGACCCCAGATTAATAAAGGCTCTAATCCGAAAAGAAAATGAATGAATGAATATTTGAATATAATTTTGAATTATTTAACATTTATTTTATTATTAGAATTAGTTTTATTTATTAATTGTTGTATTATTCATTCATTCATTTTCATTTCGGCTTAGTCCCTTTATTAATCTGGGGTCGCCACAGCGGAATGAACCGCCAACTTATCCAGCATATGTTTTACACAGCGGATGCCCTTCCAGCTGCAACCCATCTCTGGGAAACATCCATACACACCCATTCACTACGGACAATTTAGCTTACCCAATTCACCTATACTGCATGTCTTTGGACTTGTGGGGGAAACCGGAGCACCCGGAGGAAACCCACGCCAACACAGGGAGAACATGCAAACTCCACACAGAAACGCCAACTGACCCAGCCGAGGCTTGAACCAGCGATCAGCGACCTTCTTGCTGTGAGGCGAACGTGCTACCCACTGCGCCACTGTGAGGCATTGTTGTATTAATTATTTTAAAATTTATTCCTAAAATTTAAATTATTCATTCATTCATTCTCCTTCGGCTTTGTCCCTTATTTATCAGGGGTCGCCACAGCGGAATGAACCGCCAAATATTCCAGCACATGTTTTACGCAGCGAATGCCCTTCCAGCCGCATCCCAGTAGCCTACTGGGAAACAAAATTTAAATTATTCATTAACCATTTTAATATGTATAATATGTTTACATTTTCATGTTTTTTCTGTGTACACTCATGTACAAAACAAAAACAACACATTTTTGCAAAAGCTGTAAGCTGTTCTTTTTTTATTTATCAGTATGCAAAGTCCTTGAGGCGCACTTCAATCAAACTGTTCTAGATAATGACAATTACAAATGACTTTTTAGAGCTTGTGGAATTTTATTCATATATGGACTTGTCCGTGATTCATGACTTTAGCAGTGAAGTAGTTCCGTAAGAATGCAGTCTGTAAATCCCCCAGGGATCTTACATAGATTCTGCATGAAGAGCAAACACTGGCTGAATTTTATGTCTGGCTGGCTTGCCTTAAAAGTGAAAATATGGTCCTATTTTAAACCACACTGTATGTATATGGGGGAAAGTGCTTTAAGCCGTATCATAGAATAAACAGCTTGCATTTCCTGAGGAAATGAAAGGCACCAGTTGCAAATTGGAACACAAACGACATTCTCACTCCCTGTGGAACAAAGTCACTTTTGTTTTAGAGCTGACCGCTCATGCGTGTGGTCAAAGGGGCTTTTGGGCCCATGTGACACATGGCAGAGTGGCAGAATAATTATGTTTGCCTGTGGAGGACCTAACAAACACACTGACAAACTCTTGTAAACTCATATTAATGGACATTCTTTACCTTTAATGAGTTCATTTTCCAGTTAGGTATTCTGACTTTTTGATAATTAAAGGAAAAGAGATATAAGGAAAGAGGTAAATGTTTCAATATGTTTTTGTTGCTGTAATAGTATTTAATGAAATAATTAAATTAGAAATTAAATAATATAAGTTAAATTGACCGTAGTGTATGTGTGTATGTCCTGGTCCTCCAGGTTGGGGGTTGAGCGTTGGGCTAACAACCCACCTCATAAAAACGATGTTACGAAACACTAATATAGGGTGCGGCTAAATATCAACTTCGATATAAATGGCCCTAGGAGTTAAAGTAAGTAAGTAATTAAATAATATTGCAAAAAGCTCTGTTTACTGTGCTGTCTGTATATTCACATTTTTGTAAAATAAAATAAAAAAATTATAAAAGGATAGTTTATTTAATCAAAAAATACAATAAAACCAGTCATCTGTGGCATATAAATACATATTTAAATAACCTTTATCTATTTATCTAATATATTCCTGTGCTGTCAAAGCTACATTTTCAGCATCATTATTCCAGTCCTCAGTGTCACACTATCCTTTTTCTGAAATCATTCTAATATACTAATTCATTGCTCAAGAAACATTTTTGTTTTTTATCCTGAAAACATTTGTGCTGCTTATTCTTTTATTTAATTTTTTTTTAAGTAAAAATCATGATAAACATTTTTCAGGACTCTTTGTAACATTGTAATATCTTGTAATGTCGCTTTGATTAATACGTTTATGCTGAATAAAAGTATGAATTTTAGTTTATAATATGAAAACTTATTAACCCCAACTTTCAGATCAATAGTGTATTTTAGTATTTTATCAGTGAAGGACTGTCAAAAAATTAAGATAATTCATATTCTTGTCCTTCCAGATTAACAAAGTTATCATTAGAAAATAAGTTTATTTGAAGCCAAAACAACAGCAAAAATTCCATATGTTGTCATGTTATGACCTAGAGATTGTTTTAATATAATATAATATAATATAATACTGTATTATATTATATTATATTATATAATGCTGCATTGTATAATATAATACTGTTGCATTCCTTTAACCAATGCGCAAATGAACAAATCTATCACAATGACTTATCTTAGAAATGAATGCTGGAAACATGGACAGCAATCTTGGCCAGTCTGAATCAGTAGATTAAGAGTGAATAACTGATAATTACACTAGGAGGTTTGCTCTGTCAGGAAGTTCAGTCTCGATGTACACATTTCTCTAGATAAAGATGTCAGAGAGGTCATTAATAACACAGTCTGAAAATAAACACCCACATTAGGCCTTGGCCGAGACTTTTTAAGCATGAGGCAATACTCTTAAGAAATATAATAATCATAATAATTCATTACATTTATATAGCACCTTTCTTGGCACTAAAATTGCTTTACAGACTGGGGGGTACAGAAGCAAACCCAGAGCTGAAAATAAATAGGTGAGAGGAGTCGAGAGAAAAGAGGAAAATGAGAACAGCCAATCAGAGTCAGAATATCTGCTGAGGTTTTCACTGTTTCATAGTGTTTTAAAGACTAAATGTTTGCATTTTCACAGTTTTTTTTATCTGAATTAAATTTAATTAGATCCAAAAAATATATATTTTACCAGCTGCTTTACATTACATAAATGTTATTTAAATATAAAAAGATAGATAATAAAAATATCATTTTTCTAGGGAAACGATATTTCGTTTTTGCAAGATTGAATAACTATATCTCATATTTTCCCAGTATCGTCCAGCCCTAGTTTACACAACAAGATTTTCAAAACAATCCACACATCAGCAAAAATGGCCAAAAACACTGTATTCCCAGGCTATTATTTGATGCTGTCACCTTGTTATTAAACAGTAAGAAAAGGACTCGGTGCTGATGCGTATGTAGAGTTTGCTGTTTGTAAGAACTCGCCCTTTAATTTAAACCTCCCAAAACATGTGCATGATGTCATCATTTTCAGAAATTCTCATCTTCGGGGTGTTTACATGGACGTTACACAAAGCTTTCAAAAACTTTCAGATTTCAGTTTGCAGTTGACAACAAACAGTTTTAAAAATATTTGTTGTCCTATAAATGAACGGGCAAAATGTTTAAAAATGTCCAGTTTTGGGCTGAAAACAGTGCCTTGTAAACGGCCCCTCGATCAGACCCTCTTTATATCTCAGTGTATCATATGACAAAATTATGATCTCCATATGAAGAAAAATAATGGGCCAAAGTGTTTTGGAAAGGTCACAGTAGATTGCATTCTGCTGCACTGGGCTCCATCACAACAATACAATGACCATTGTCCACCATCAAACAGAATTACAATGGGTATGAAAGTGTCAGAACTGGACCCTCTAATGCTAGAAGAAGTTGGCTTTCTCCAGTGAGTTCCATAATGTTTTACATCACATGGACAGCAGCTTTCTCGAGAACATGATACATGACAAGCTGATAGATGGAGTGAGATGCTCTGGACATTTTTTACTGCAGGGAAACCCTGGGTTTGACCGTTCATGTTGAAGTAAATTTGACACTTGCTAACCACCATTGTTGTAGACGCCTTCATAGCAATGGTGTTCCCCAGTGGAAGTTGTGGTACTTTTAGCATGGTAAAAGCACTCTGGCTCTCGCTGCCCACACTGTTCAGGAATGTCTCCAAATTTACAAGATCTGTGTGACGTGCTGGATAATTTCATTCCGCTTCCACCTCACAACCCACAGGAAGGATCTCTGGTGTTATCATCTTGATGCCAGATACCAGAGGACACCTTTAAGGTTCTTTGAAGGTTTCTTGGCTGGTCTGTACTGTTTTGACAGCATGCAGAGAACCAACAGCATATCAGGGAGTTGGTCATAATGTGTTGGCTTGTTGTGTAAATATATTGGTGCAAAAAAAGCTGGGGTGATCATGCTTTCTCATGCAGACCATTGGAATTATCAGTTATCTGAGCAAGTCAGCTATACCTCAAAAGGTACAGAGATACAGTATGTTAAGAAGGCATATGATCTGTTGCGAAACATCTGGACAGATTTGTTTGCTTCTCGCTATATCAGATATTTCTCAGTTTAAATAAAAGACTGCTTTGAGAAGACAAGCTCACTACTGAAGTCACAATTTTGGAACAGTCACGTTTTGTCTAAACGAGACATTTTTCAGAAGCATCTCACCATCAATGTTAATGGGTGAAGCTCTGGCAGGTCATCATCACTGATCATATTTGGTGGATTTAGTATCATCAGCCTCCTCATCATTAACAAGCTCAGGTCTGAACTCAAACACTTCCCTTCCGATGACCTGAAGGAAACAGGAAAACGCGAGATGAGTATAATCAACACAACAGACAACACTAGCAGAAAGAGTGAAAGAAAAAACAAACAGCAAAATCTCACAGCACAAGCTTTACTGCCACCATCTGGCCAAACCAAAGCATCACTTTTAAAACAGGTAGGCAATTCACACTACATAAAATAAAATAAAATCAATCAATCAGGACTGCATTGATGTCTTATCCACGTCCTGCTTTTTATGCTGCTTGCCATTTGCTCCAAGTTATGAATGCTTCCAAACTTTCCATGTTTACTCTATTACCTCAACAAAGATAACAGGTAAACAACAATAGTTTGTTCACCAACAAATTAAACCTAATTAAAAAAGCTGGACTCTGCAGTTCTCATTTTATATCAGGTAAATTCACGCTATGCTGAATCATACACATTACTCGTTTTTGATAGCAGCAATGATTTTAGCAAAAATAGTTAAATATGGTTAATTAAACTGCGGACACTGAATGCTTAGAATGAAATGTGCAAATGTAAGTTCACATACCCTGCCGCACAGGTGCAGTTCGCTGTCAGAATGCAGTTGTTTTGCTTGATGATTACCCAGGCCTTGGACAGTTCCGTCTTCTTTCCTTGTCTTTGGCTAGGCAAAACCTCGGTTTTTAGCACGTTTTTTTTAACACAAAGTTTTGAATCAAGGGACATTATTTCTTGCACATGACCAAACAGAACAAAATTGTAGGCATACAAAAACTTGTAGGCATTCTCTCTTGTAAACTCACTTGGAGTTTCAATGAGATAATTGTATATTTCGGTCTGGATGCTTGGCCATTTCATCTTATCCAATATCCATTGGGACGGTGCTATCGCAAATGGACCTGTCAGACGAACGCCGCTCACTTTAACGTTAATTTTGCCGAATAACTGTGCTTATCACTGGGTGACAAGCTGTTATAATACGCTGAAAGCATTATGTAAATAATATGTAGTCAATATAACATATCTCTAATACAACAACAATCTCTGTACCGCATCGGATGTCATTCCCTCACTGTAAATGCTAGCGCTCCCGGTTTTTTCTGCAACCTCGATGCGCGCGCATCCTGAATGTTTACAAACCGGTAATTCGTCTATAGGCTTGCTGAAAATTTGAAGGTAAAAGCTCATAGTGCTCTAACTGACTTCAAACAAAGGTTTATTCAGTAGATTCACAACCAATAAAATACTCCCTCATAGGACACTCGAATGTTACAGTCAGTCAAGAAGTGTCTCAAAAGTGCCTATGTATATAGTGCACAGTATAAATGAGTACACCCTCACAGATCTCTCGTTTAAATTCATTTTTGAAAGGGACGCTTTACAATAATAATATTTGCGCATATACATAAGGAATAGTCAGTACCAAAGTCAAACTGCATCTAATAAAAAAAATAGTCCAAAAAATAATACACCTAAATTAACACGTTCGAGAAAATTATTAAATAAAATTGCAATAAACGAGAAAATATCAAGAGAAACAAAAAAATAAATAGATTTAGATGAAATTGAATTTAAATGCATCATTAACACTCTTATTTTAATGGATATAACGGTTTATTAAAACGGTTTGTTTAAATGCAGTAAACATCATTGACTAGTATATCCACTGAGAAATGGATACAAATATTGCATCAAAAGGTGTACTCATTTATGCATGGTAAAAAAAAAAAAAAAAAAAGATTAAATGTATTTATTTGATTTGGCCAGCTCTAGTATTGAATTGTGAATAATGAATAATTTACATTTAATTCGATTTTTTTTTTAATGATCTGAAATCTTAATCAACGTTTATCAGTATTTATTGAATAAATCATAAGGCTAAACACATCAGTTAAACACTTGAATAATTATGGATATTTAAATTTGAATTCTTTTGGTAAATTCTTCTAGTTGTGAATTGACAAGAATTCACATGTACTCCTACCAGTATGTCTCTGCTCTGTCAATAAAGCCATGAAAGATGCATTACAACTACCATTTGGCTAAAAAAAGAATAAATAAGTTTGTTTATATCCAAATGTCACAATCATATGATGATAATATCGGATATAGCACAAAACAGGTTTTATATAGACCCAGGTTTACCCACAATTATTTCAAATGTCTTGATCGCTTGCTCTCAAACACATTCGACAATTAGGCAAATTAACTCAAAATCAGTTATCTGATATCCTTTTATTTACAATTTCTTGTGGTGTATTGTGGTGGGGCATTTTAAAACAAATGAATTCAAAATGACAGACATATTACTAGCTCATCTCATAATCCTCTCGCTTCCAAAAAACCCTTCAAACACCAATTCTGACTAGTAATGACGTCCACATCTTCTTCCGTAAGGCAACATCCGCATCCAGGAGATTTCACATTCAACACCTCAATCTGATCAACTGATTATTGAACAATTTAACGTCAGCATCACTGTTTCACCATTTACATTCTGATCCTGATACAGGCATGCAGTTGGTTACATGTTTAAAAACTGAAATGATCACCTGACCTTTGGTTTTCATCAAAGCAACACTTCATTAGCAGAGAAGGCGAGAAACCAGATGGCAACAGTGCTTAAAGAGCACATTTGAATCATTTCATACGCATGACCTTACAAAGATGATCACCTAATCAAATCTTTCAAAAAGAGAATGCTGAAACATCAAATCAACAGCCTCATAAATACTTGGATTATGTTACTGCTGTAGAACCAGACCCTCACTTGACTGTGCTTTTTTGGGGTAGACTGTAATAATAATGATAAAAAAAGAGCCAAAACCAAAATTAAATCTGAGAGAGAGCGCAAGATGATGGACTTCAGTCTCTCCTGTAGCGTCCTGGGACATCTCGAGTGATGAGAGTGCGTATTGCAGGCAGAGCAGTTTCTGACATGGCGGTTCTGGTAGTAGTTATTTGTGAAAATAGTCGTTCACTTCAAGCCATGTGTAGTTCATGTATAATGAATCAGTCCCAGTGTTCACTCGTCCAGGTCCAGTGTGTTGAGTTCCTCCTCCAGCTCGTCCAGGTCCTCGCCGGTGAACAGGTTTTCGTCTACTGGCACTGCCTCTGACTCCTCTTCATTGATTTCGCCGTTCTCCAGCGTCTGGTCCTCGCTGTGCTCGCCGTTCTCCATGGCTCCACCTGAGGCCTCGCTCAATTTATTGTCTGCAGTGAAATAAAACAGAGATCAGCAAGACGAGCAGGAACATGTGGAGATAAAGAATCAGAAACACATTTGCTGACAATAGCTGAGACCTGACTGTGTTTAGAAAGAAGTTAGAGGTTCATTTAAAGCTAATTTTCAAATGCTGTCAAATGATGAATCGCAATTAACATATGTTTGTATGTACATTGTGTGCGTACTCTTATATTTATGATGTATAAGGACTGAAAAAATGTCAAAATTGAAAAATAGCGATGAGGGCTGTACAATATATAGTTTCAGCATCAATATCGCAATGTGGGAATATGCAATAGTTACTTCACAGAATCTGCTTATAATGTTGTGTTTATAATTAACCAGGAAACAGTTAAAATACAAGCAAAGTTTAACCCTAGTAAAGTGAACACATTCATTTTTTTACGCATGTGACTTTTAAATTAGTTTGGAATTGTACACATTAGGACAAGAAATTATTAAATATCTAACTATAACAAAGATTAATTGTATTTTTTATTACAATAAAGCCTATACAGTGTTATTTTACATTTGATTACATTACATTTTACCACAATACTGTTAGAATATCCAGAAAACTCTAAAGCACTGTCTATTTCTTTTAAATCTTAGTTCTATTGTATTAATTTATGCTTGTAATTTGTTTATTATACATTTTAATAAACACTCCCTACAAAATGATCACAATGTAAAACCATGAATTCTCTTAAAATAGTTATTTAAATCATCTTATGAAATTACATTATCTTTGCAATATATATACACGTATATATTGCATAAAAACAAAATATTGCAATGTCAGCTTTTTCCAATATCATGCTGCCCTAAAAGCAATAAGAAACATTGCGATTTGGTAAAACGCACATGAAAATTGACAACACACACATGAAAATCTCCCAGCCCTACTTTCTACACATCAGCACTTGCCTACTGAAATGCTAAGCTGTACAAAGACCTGGCTTTTTAGCATTAGGAACAAAACATGTCATATAAAGATATTCTGAAGCATCTCATTACCATCTATGTCATTTGTGGGTGGAGCTTTGGCTGTAAACCGGTCTGCTGATGCCACTGTTATACCCGCATTATCCACCTCTTTAGGAATAAATCTAGCGATGTCAATGTCCTGCACCTCCTCTGTGTCCTCCTCCTGCACACACAATCATCTCATTAATGTTGTCAATACATACAAAGAAAAATGAGATTGATTTATGAGAAATGCCTTAAGTAAAATATCAGCATCTAAAACCTATGTGGTAAAAATGATTCCCGCAAACTTTTTTTCTAACCTGGTTAGACATTTCATAATCATAGTCCTCTTCGGCATATTTAGTATCATCAGCCTCCTCGTCGTCATCATCAACAAGCTCAGGTCTGAACTCAAACACTTCCCTTCCGCTGACCTGCAGGAAACAGGAAAACATGAGATGAGTGTTAATCAACACAACAGACAACACTAGCAGTAAAAATGAGAACACAAAAAAATACAACTGCAAAAACTGCTAAATCTAAGAACACAAGCTTTACTGCCACCATCTGGTCAAATCACAGCATAAGCCAAAATAGTCTTTTCATTCAAAAAAGTGAATTTTAATGCTAATATCAGTATTTTTACAAGCAAGCAATGAATGAACAAAGAATGAATATAAGTGACATTTTTACTCACCCCAAGTGCCCTGCCAGCTTTAAAGTCGGCTTTCTTTCTCTCCATGTCCTGTTCTGCTTTAGCCAGTTTCTCTTGCCTTTTCCTTTTCTTCCAGGCCAAAAATGTTTCAAGTGTAATTCGAGTGACGTTAGCTCCCAAAAGAGATCTCTATAATGAGAAAAGTTATAAGTATTAAAAGAGTTTTTAAAAAGTCAGTAACAGATCCTACAACTTAAAGTTCACCCAAAACTATCATTTATTCACCTTTCACTTGTTCCAAATATATGTTTGTCTTTCTTTCTTCTGTTGAACACAAAAGAATATATGTTTCAAAAAAAGATAGAAACCTGTAATCAACTTACATAGGATTTGTTTTTTCTAGTATGAATGTCAATAGCGTTCTTCAAAATATCTTATTTTGTGTTCAACAGAAGAATGAACCGCTTGAGGGAGAGTAAATAGTAAGTACATTTAATTTTGGGGTGAACTATCCCTTTAATGGTGTCTTTTCCTCCTTACCTCAGTCTCAATCAAATCCTCAAGCGAGATTTCCTCTTCATTCTTTTCCTCATTCTTCTTGTCCTTCTTCAGAACAAAGCCCACAGGAAGAGCGTGCCGGTACATACAGTTGTCTCCTCCACCAGGACAAACCCAAAACCAGCCATATTTGTTGTTTTCAATAGCATCAAGGAAATACTTGCAAACCTTAAATAAAAGATTGTATGTTAATATCCATTTTTGATATCAACTGGGATGGGGTAAACACTTGGGACTTTAATCATGTTAAACACTATAAATTTCTGTCAGAACCTACAATTTGTGTCTTTGCCTTCTTCTTTTCAGCTTCCCCATGTTTCTTGTTCACTACCTCCTCAAGTTTCTTTTCATCCCAGTTTTCCATGGTGTCTACAAACAGAAATGTCAAAAGAATTAATTACGCAGAAGCATGTATTTCATGAGAACACTATTTTTTGGGAATAATGGGATAGTTCACCCTCCAGTTTCCCTATTCTGTTAAACATAATTTTTTTTGGAATTCATCGAATTGCATAGTAGGAAAAACAATACTTTGGAAGCCAATGGTGTCCAACATTTTTCAAAATATCTTCTTTTGTGTTCAACATAAAATAAAAACCTAAATAGGTTTGTGACAAGTGAATGGTGAGTATATGATAGAATTTTTCATTTTTGAGTGAAATATCTATTAATTATATTACCATAAAATAATTATAATAATAATAATAATAATAATAAACTAAAAAACAAATGTCTAAATCTAGTGGAAAGCTTGTCAATTCAGAATTAAGATACTAAATACCATGCAAAATATGTGTAATCCCATATGAAAATGATACTGGACTCACCCTTCTCCAGCAGCTCATCATCTCTACCGTCTACATACACGCTTCTTTTTTCGCATTTCCTCTCCAAGGACAGGTCATGAGAAAATTTACACTTATCACCTTTGGTGCACTGGCCTTGCTTAAAGAAAGCACAAAGCACAGATTTGGGATCCACACCTAAAATAGCACAAAAACAACAGAGAAATTAAAACAACAATCATCAATGAGACAGAAAAAAGCAACTCAAAATACAATAAAATGGAGAAAAATACAGATGGGCAATGTTCATTCAAAAGCAGGACAAACCTACTTATCAGGAAGCCACAAACAAAACTAGGACAAAAGTAACTAATATACAGTTGCACTTTGGAATGTTATAAAATACGTTTTACTTCCTCAAAATTGTGTTTTCCTTTTGGACATTTTTCCTTAAAACTAAGCTAACTGAAACTATTTATTAGACTTATTTTGAATTTGATTTGTGGATTAATATCCAAAGCTTTCAGAGCCATTTAGAACTCAAATTCATTTAAAACCTACAAAATCATATAATCAAAATTCAGAGTTCAGCACAACAGTACAACAACAGCATTCATACATTTTCTTTTTTTGAAGCGACTATTTAGGGAAAAAAAGACATAACTAAATATGTTAGTTTGCTTAATTTACTAAACAACATAATCATAGCAGGTATCTACGCTCTATTGACCTTATTCTGCAATGCAGAAGTGTGCTTGTTTTTGTAACTGTTTCAGAACTTCTGATTCAGTTGCCAGAAATGAAAAGTAATAATAAATAGCAGAAAACTGTCAAACTTCTTTCTCTACAAACAAATGTGTTCTTGACTCTACATAAAAAGAAAAACTAAATTCAGTATAATTCAGAAGCCGTTTTTAATGTCTAAAAAAAAAAAATTTACGGAAGTGAACGAGACTAAGCCTCAGGCCAATAAGATTCCAATGGCTGCACCAGCTCGTGCGTGAAGAATAGGGTCAATACTACATGTGCTTAATTTTGTGAGTGTTTGAAAAAGTTGGTTGAAATTATCATTACGGAAAACACAGAATTCACCAAGTATTCTAATAACAGAGGAGAATATCAATACATTTTGGAAGTGTACTCCTGATTAAAATTAAGCTAACCTAATCAACTTTCATTGGCAATGAGCAGTGTGAACATGCTAAATCAATCCCTGACATTAGATGGTGATTAATGAAAAACAGAAATGCCCTGGTAAACAATGTAGCACGCAACTTTACAATTCTGACACCTGTTTCGACACAGAAAAGAGAGACTGTTTAGAGAGCCCCTGTTTAGAGAGACTGTGACATGCTGCCACTTATCACACAGTTCTTTGGTTTCAGACACCAATGTAAATGCAGCTCCACGTTCATCTACTTCATTAGAAATGTTTGCTCACATAGATTGTTTTATGCTCAAGTGCTACCAAGTCATGCTTGCTGTAACTTCAGTACCTCCAGGCATGTGAAGAAAAGTGCCAATCTCATTGATCGACCCAGTTTTTAATAAGGCATGTCAAATCATATAGTTTTATGCCAAATTTCACATGTTCAAACTCAAGTTTAAGCTGGTTTTAGGCTGCAATATTCAGTGAAACATTTTGTCGCTCACTCAAAGGACCAGTTACCTTTGCTGACTTTCTGAGCTGCCACCACTGGCTTAAACAGCTCATTTAACTCAGACAGCTCCTTCTTCTTGTCATCCTTCTTTTTGGTCTTTTCAGATTCAGCAGCTGCAACCTAGCAATGAAACAAAACACATCATAAATTTCATGACACAAGCCTAAAATCTAAAACTAAAAAAAAAGACCTTCACAAAAAACATTACCTGTCGTGCATTTTGCTGTCCATACTTGACTTGCTGTGTCACAGCTTTGATGAACTTCTGTTGTTTAGCTCCCTTCTTGTTTTTCAGACCAAAAGTTTTATCCTGGCAGAAACAGTTTGCATTTAGTGAGAATGAAATCATTTTAAGAAGGGCCCATATCTTATCAGATGATAAGAGTGAATGCATCAGCATATGATGCTTGTAAAACGAGAGCACAAATTACAGCCATATATAGTCTCAAACAATAATATCATAATAAACATAAATATAGCACATAGCAAAGTGACAGGTCTTCCTATACAAGTAAAGAATAACACAATACTTATTAAAAAAAAGATTAACACTGAAAGGCTCAAAATCTAAAGAGTACATTAGCTAAATAATATCATTTTTCAATATCAAAATCATAATTTTGAACTAAACGTCCAACGACCCCTATGATGGCTACAAATGCTATCCACTCTATACGGACAACTCACTACTTTAGGTTTTGAAACACAACCAGAGTGTGTCTTGCTAGTAGTATTTTAGCCCAGAGTTTCTCACAGTTCTTCCCTAGTGACATCTAAGTTATGGATAACAGATTGACAGATTAAACTAACGGTATTTAGCAAATATCTAACTGCTTATCCGGTTATTCTATCTAACATTTTACTCTAAATGTCACGAAGACCTGGAGAAATGCGCTGGTTTGTGAGGCCCAGAGTTCAACATGCTGCTTGAATGCTAAAACGCCGCAAAGCTCACCTCGATGATCTTCTCTTTCTTCTTCTCTTGGGTTTTCTTATTGGCTGCAGCTGGAGCAGGCTTTTTCGGAGGCATATCGCTGAAGACGGGCTAATATAAAGCGTAGAAACCCAGAAGCCGTATGTCTGTTAGAACCGTATGCTCACAGGTAAGCGTAGGCTAACCGCACTAGCAGCCCCGATGCATTCTGGGAGGCGAGCGCGCGCGTGATGAGTGCACGTGGCACGACAGCGGCATCTAGAGCGCGCTGTTGAAAATGCGGTCTCTATTGCCATTAGTTGTAAAATGTAACAGGGGACTATATAGTTTGCTTAAAATTAAATAAAAAATATATTTAAAAGTTACATTATATTTTCTACTCTATGTCATTATTTTATTTATTTTCACAACTGTTTTAAAATAATAAAATGTTATTATAATAATTATTATTTTATATAATTTTAAATATGCTTCTTTTTTATGTCGTTCATATATTTTAATAAAATGCATTATTATTTATTTTAACTTTTTTATTAATTATTCTATGATTAATTCTTTTATTTTAATTCTTTTTTTTTATTTATGCATTTAAAACTAATGTGTTTAGATACACATTGATTTAAAATACATTTTAGGATTTTTATAATTATTAAATTATTTCAATAAGATTTTTATTCGCTTGTTACATTTATACAAATGCGTTTTAATTTATTTATCTTCATATTTCTTCTTACTATTTTAAACCCATTTTAATTGTGCTTGGTGAATTATCTTTAATTATTTTAGATGCATTTTATTCCCTCGTGGTGTATTGATTCAGAAGTTTGAAAAAACATATGCAGCTTTATTAAATAAAGGCATTATGCAAACAGTCATAACAGTCCATA
Organism: Danio choprae; assembly: GCA_903798125.1. Classification (NCBI taxonomy): domain Eukaryota; kingdom Metazoa; phylum Chordata; class Actinopteri; order Cypriniformes; family Danionidae; genus Danio; species Danio choprae. Next base: position 5,810,138 of record CAIGQW010054217.1, on the reverse strand, counting down.
GGAAACCAACCAACCAAAAAATAAAAAAATAAATAAACACATGGTGGAAATGCATGAAAGTCATTCATTTAGTATTTTGAAGTATTACGGAATTTTTGTTGGAAAAAATTGAGTTGGAAAAACAAGATTAATTTACATTTTATTTTTAACTCAATAAACAAAATACAATAATATCAGAAAAATCGAAAGAACAATCAATTCAGCATGCAGCCCCACATAAGTCATTGGGGAGTCATTGGGGCACAAAGTAACACTTTTTGGTTTTGGGCAAATAATGAACAAAGTAATGGGGTTAGACAAGCCATATTTTTTTACCAATGATTGCCGGACCTATGGTTTCTGTGCAGTATTGCCAAAAGTGCCAGGAGTAAAAATGTTACTATTTACCCCACCTGCGGGGCAAGTTGTAACAGACAGAGGGTTAGTTGTAACACATGCTTAAAAATTCAGATTTCATACAATTCATTTAAATTCAGTTTATTGTAAATAGTATATTTCCTCAGCACTTAACCAAAAAAACTTCTGCATAGCACAGCAAGTTTATTTATTTATCTACTGGAAAAACACATTTTGATTTATTTGCATTATGATGCATTATTGTACAATGCATTTATTTGCATTATTAGCAATAAAATTATTATTTTTTCTTTTAAAAACAATTCTATTAAAAACGTTTTTTATACAAAGTTCTCAACATTACACTCAAAATTAAAAAAAAATATTTTGTTAGTTTAGTTGTGTGTGGGTTATTTGTAACACCCTGTTACAACTAACCCCGCTGTGTCGTGTTTTCCTCAAAACTGGCTAGCAGTCACTGTGAGTTTTTTTACATCTTTCAAAATGGTTCCATCTTTTAGCCTAGAAGACGTTGATCACAACAATATAAGATTTTACTCACATACTTTCACAGATTTTTTTAAAATAAAGAAATATCCAGTATAATAAAAAATACTTTTTTTGCTGCAAAAATGGTTTCTTGGGGCCTCACGGTGGCGCAGTGGATAGCACGTTCGCCTCACAGCAAGAAGGTCGCTGATTCGAGCCTCGGCTGGGTCAGTTGGCGTTTCTGTGTGGAGTTTGCATGTCTTTGGACT
>CAIGQW010054217.1:5768603-5795430 GCA_903798125.1 Danio choprae | reverse complement strand
GATAGATAGATAGATAGATAGATAGATAGATAGATAGATAGATAGACCATTTTTTTAAACCATTACTTCAACTATAAATGAATATAATTGAGGACTCAAAAAAAAATCACAGACATGAAACAGCCATCATTAAAACAGCCAGACAACATGCGTTATTCCCATCGTGTCCAACCAGCATGTGTATGTGTGCTTTTTTTACGGGCCAGCCTGGAGCAACAACCTGCTATGAAGGGCAACAAAATTGCTTTCGTCCCTGTTTCTGGAATAGACAAAATTGCATTTGACCACAGTACCTCAGACTTAAATAGTGCTGTTTACTCAGACGGGAGCAGATTGGAGCTCAGAGGCCAATGATTGGGGTGTTCATACACCCCTGTGATCCCGACACTATTACTCTATCTCTGAGCGTAATGGGATATTTAATAACGGCAATCCCCCCACAGGCCGCCAATCACCCTCATCATTTGATTTTAAAATGTTTGCAATAACCTGCGGCCCGCAGGTGTAAACATGTTTGCGGGGAATGCGGATGCGCAGCCTCTGTGTCATTATCTTAATGGAATTCCTCAGAGAGGCAAAAGGGGAAGCCTACAAAAATAAACAGCCCAGAGTCACGTATATGACAGGGAGGGGGATATGAAAGGATATAATCCAAATATCTGTAAGAACCAATAAGAATTTGATGATGGGAGCACAGGAGGCACAGGCAGCGCCGCTTAAAGTTTACCTACAGCCGTAGTGTTGTTTTGTTGTGGAGATTGCTGGACCGGAACGGCGTGTTGATGTTAGAGAAGCAGGAGATGAGAAAGGCAGCCGTTCTGCTTTATCAGACAGGAATCCGTTATTACCCTCACAAACACTTAATGGAGTTTACAAGTCAGAGTCCCCTGGGTATGACAGATGTGCAGAACGCACCCGCTGCCTGAATCGCTAACCAAATCCTGTAATAGTAATATTTAGCAGCCACATGGCGCTCAGCTTGAACATGCTCAGATGGAAAGACCATCAGTCACATTGATACAGAAAGACCGGCTCCCCCGGAATGTCTCCCGACATGTTATTGCAGCCATTACTAAGTTTATGTGTGTGCATTTTAAGCTAATGGAGTGACAGGCCTTCTAATCAGCCCACGGAGAGCGTGTTCTCATTACCGGCTCCCCTGATAGTGCTGCTTACACTTCTGCTGGGACACTGAGATCCTTCTGCCGTGGTCTTGAATGGAAGCTTCTTTTCCTCGCTTTTCATACTTAACAGAACTAACATGCCGATCACAAGTCCGGCTCCTTCTAGGGATTAGCATGCAGCAGAGGAGACACACACACACACACACACACACACACACACACACACACACACACACACACACACACACACACACACACACACACACACACACACACACACACACTGAGCCATTAGTGTATTACGTTTGGCTCGTTCGTGCATAGCAGTTGCCAATTACTTTCAGTGGGAACTGAATCCTCTTTAGGTGTCGGTGTGTCTACATCAGACAATCAGAGGGAAATGGATGGAATGGAATTCTAATGTAGCGGCAGAGGAAGCAGGCGAAATACCACTGCAACTGCTGAAATAACCACACTGACTCATGGGCTAGTAAAAACATGAATAATTTATTTAGATGGGAATGGATACTTAGTGATCATAAGTGGAAATAAAAATACAATTTATACAAACTCTGGGCAAGTTTCAATATGTATCTAGAATAGTGCAATTTGGAGTGAAAATCTAATTGTGAGTTCTATTTGATTTGTGATTCAATGTAATAAACAGCTGAACAAGTCAATAGTGTACAACACACAGATGAAAGGGATATAACATGCTTTAATTGTATTTACAACATTTATTAGCTGTCTATGAACTGTAAATAAAGCCTACATACACAGTATATAGCTTATCTTTTATATGCATTAAGTCTGTGCACTTCTCTTGACAAAAAGACATCTTTATACATTCTTATGTGATACTAGCTTTTAAAATGATTTCAAGTTTTAACAAAACAACATGGTTCCTGTATGTAGATCCCCCATGGGCAAACCCAAACTCAATATGGGATAAGCCCATGTCTACACATAGGGAAGACATTTTTAGTAGGTAAACAGGTCCCATGTAGGTCCCACAACAATACAAAAAAATAAAAACAAAATCTTGATGGTTCTCTGGGTGTCGTCTATGAACTCTGAACTTTTTTCTCGGGTCAAGTGATTGTGTGGGCCATTCTAACAGCTTTATTTTCTTTTCTGAAACCAGCTTCCTTGAGATTCCTTGGCTGTGTTTGGGATCATTGTCTTGCTGAAATGTCCACCATGGTTTCATCTACATCACCCTAGTAAAAATAGGTGTTGAAGCAGTTAATATTAATTTACAATGACGAGAGGCAGAGTTGCTTTTTAACTACTGAGAGAATTCAGCTGCTGTCTGGGCTTTTCATGCCTGTTTTACACCTCCCTTTCTTCAGGTGTTCAGTACTTTTTCCCTGTGTCATATCATGTTTTTACACAGAACATTTCTTTGTATGTATGGCCTACTTTGATTGTTACGGACATCTGGTGAAAATTTAAAATGTTATCAGCACCTTTACAAATATGTTTTCTAAGAAAAATGGTGACGTCTTCAATACTTAGTTTACCCATAGCATATTCCTTATTTTCTAAATTTAACACAGCTTATTTTATTTCCTATGTAATCCTAGGGTTCTAAATGGGCTTTTAAAACCATTGCGGGATTTGTTTCCTCACTTACCTAAGCCACAGACTTTCCATGTTGATATCAGAGAACAATTTAGACAATGTATCAAGATATTCTATAGGACCTTTACAATTTATGTTGGAATGAAATGGAAACAAATCTTTGTTCCATTTGTGATGTGTATATCAGAGTGAAATGTCTTATCAGAGAAAGTGTAGGGTAGGAATTTGGTTGTATGCTTCAGCTGTTGATTGGATTTTGAGATGTGGCCAGGGCAATGAAAGATTAATGTAAGCTTGTGACTGATCGTGGGGGGTTGAGGCGTGTTTGCAGTGTATTTCTCTTAGCATTCACTCATTTGTGAGACCAAACCAAAAAGAAGATGCGCTTTTGAATTATATAACAATGCAGTGTCCTAGGCTGAATGTGCTCGTTTTATGTCCATATACTGCATGTGATCAGCTAAGAACATGTGGTGTGCTAATAAAATGTGCAATAAAGCCAAAACAGCACCAGGAATTTGTCAGCCACACAGACAAATGACCTGCTACAAGAAGAACTGCTTGGGCAACATTACACAATGACAAGAAAACCCAAGTATATATAAAATAAAAATGCAGTTTTTAAAGCCCCGCGATCAGTAATAAGCTTGCATTAATTTTTCAGTGACCCATACGCATCTCAAAATCCAGTCAACAACCAATGCAGAGCAGAAACCAATTCCCAGTAATTCATTTAACTTTATTGGACACATTACAAAAAGAAACAAAGATCTGTAACTACTACTGTTTGCATTTTAAAAACAAGCAGTCTGTCCTCTGTATGGGTGAATCTTTAGAAATAATATCCTGTTTTGGGTTCATTTGATGTCTCTTTTTTCTCATTTGATGGCATAAGAAAAATAATGCAAGTAACAAAACAACCAATAATGACAGAATATACATTATATGAATTAGTATTTGATATTTTTTTTCATACAAATATTGAAAGTAATAAAATAATCTTCAGGTAAAAATTAGTTAAGATTAATACCAACAATGCACACAAACCTTTACAAAAGCGTTATTAAATTTCAAAAACAAACCAAAAAAATAAGCCTGACAGAACCAACAAACTATAACAATGAAGGGCATTTTTATTCACTAACATTAACAAAGAAAAAGTAATGCATATAATTATGCCTATTGTAATAATTATAGGCTACTGCTCATATTTAAAATGAGTTCAGCTAATTAGTATTATCTAATGGGAAGTTATTGTACAAACGATGGGCTTCAGGTTAATGATGCAGATGATCTCATCTATCAGCTCACATTCACTGGAGATTGTACACCTTGAGGACTGAAGACGTTTAATGCAGCTGATTGTGGAGAATCGTGTCTAACACTTTATTCTGCTTTCTTTTCACAAAAAGCACATCTATTAGCTGATGTTACAGAAATACTGTACCTTTGGTACTCAGATGTTTTCAAACTGTAAATCCATCACCCACATTTGTTCTGGTTTCATTTGTAGATGGACAAATCGCTACAGGACTTCGGTTTAAGCTGGAATATCCGATTAATACTTACTAATATTTGTTTCACAATTTTTATATTCAGTATTCTTTTATCATTATAACATAATTTTATCATATAACTATTTTGTTTATTTATATAAATAGTGTGTTAAATCGTGTATTATTGTTTAAATTATTAATTAAGTGGGCCACAATTAATATAGTTTTTAATTTTTGTTCTACTAAACTTGCTAAATGTTTTCCACAAGAAAGCATAGCCCTAACATTGTGTTAAAATAAAACTAGTAAGATTAGTGTGAACTTTTACTAACTGATCCATTTCCAATTTTTCAACATTTTTGGAAAGCTTTGAAAGCAATGTAACCAATAACCTAAACACAGTGTCCAGAAGCACAACAGAAAGGTATTTTATACTTATCCACAAAATGAATCTAGATTTACACTACTTTACAGTTACAGTGACACTGACTGTATACAATGTGTTATTTCAGCTGCTAAGCTCTCACCATATCACTGCCTTTTCCACTATTTGACAATATTTATATGGCCCTGCATGATGCCCCACTGGGCATGTGACCAAGCGCCCATATGGCTTTGTGCCACAGATGCTGTTGATAAAATTTAAAGGGACGGTTCACCCTGTTTACTCACTTTTATGTTGTAACAAGTATCACCTTATCTGCACAGAAACACACACATTTGGAGAATGCATTTTGTTTAGTGACCTCTAATATTGTTTCAAAATATATTATTTAATGTTCCACGTGCAAAGGTAGTGAATGACATAAGGGTGAGTACATTTTGATAGAATTCATGAACAGTGTCTTGTACCAAACAACACTCTTTAAAATAAAGGTTACAAAAATATGTTTTTGTAGCAGTGCTGTAGAAAAAACATGCTAGGTTCTATAAAGAACCATTGTTTCTTAAGGCCTGTTTACATGACAACATTTTCAGACAAAAACAGAATTTTTTAAACATACATTTGTGCATTTTTGGCACTGAAAATGCATACATTTGAAATGGGTTTCAAAGTGGATGTTTTTAAAAACGCATTGTCGTGTTCATGTAAAGTGTTTGAGAACTATGACTTCATGTGTGTGTTTAAGGGAGTGTAGATTATAGGCAAGCACATACAAACATAAAAACAACACTGGTGGAGTATGTAGTAGTGTTGGTGTTCAAGTGTCTTCCAACGCTTCATCAGCAAGGAGTGGATTTACTTCACGACAACTAAAAGTGGAGATGTGTCTTAAACACTGCAAATTATACATAGACACAAGCACTGATCCAGGTGACAGCACATCATCATTTCCCTACAGTTACAGTTTACTAAATAGGTGACAGTGCCAACTAGTAGCCTGACATATATAATAAACCACTTTGGGTTGTTGTCACAGATATGTGTAAACGCGTGTGAAATGAAATGTGAAATGCGTATGATTTTGAAAATGTGGTCATGTAGATGTGAAGTTTTTTTCAAAACGCAGGGGAAAAACATTTTTAGTTTTTGACTACATCATTGTCAGTGTAAATATATATATGGAATAAAGAGTTGTCATGTATCTGAAAGGTTCTTCACAGAACCTCTTCACCATCACTGACTACGTTTACATGGCATCAGTAATGTAATTATTTGCCTTAATCTAAATAAGACAATAATACGATTAAGATGTTTACATTAGTTGCTTTTTGAATATTCATTTTATGTTTTCGTTTTACATGTGATATAGTTTGATTAACATCATTACATCACCATGCGACCCTAATTTCCTCCAGCATTTCACGCGACAACAATTTGTGTACATCATGGCACCATATGTAATTTAGGGCGTTTCGTTTTTAATTTTGCGACAAGTTCATTGCAATTAATTTCTCACACTATGTTTCCAAGCAGATGACAGTGGGTACAAATTCTCAAGCAACAGGCCACCTCTGCCATTTCATTCACTAACGTTTCATCCATGCCCCGCGACAAACTTGGAGGTACTGGATGCATAGTTAACATTTTTGCTCGCACCAAAAATACTTTCTTGTTAAAGAATCCATTATCATTTGTTTGTCATCAAATGACTGACAACTGCCGTGTGTGCGTCCTGTCGCAAAATGTAGCTAAAAGTACTAATAAAATGCTAATAGTTTGATTAGATGTTTACTTGTCTGTTCTGCACTTCAATAATGTGACTAAAATAGGCATATTCCACATCATTTAATTTTGATTTGATTTCTGTTTAGTTCGATTATGACTTTAGTCAGATTAAGGTAATCAAAAATCATTTTACATGGTAGACTCTTAATCAGAGTATCGTCTTAATCGTATTAAAATCGGAGTATTGGTGTCCATGTAAACATACTCACTGTCAATAAGCTTTATTTTTAGGAGTGCTCACTTACTGCTCACTTATCCTTCCTGGAATCTTCAAAGCGATTTGTGCTAATATCCTGAACGTTCATCCTTAAATGTACTACATGTAAAACAAATCTAAGAGCATTCTTACCAACAATGCTCTATAGCACATTTACACGAAAACCCCTTGTAAAGGTCACCCAGACTGCTTCACAGATAGTCTGCATGCATCTGTCTGCTTTTATGAATGAGTGTGTGCGGATGTGCTGGCAGCTCTTTGGCTGCCACGAACTGATGGAGCGCTGCCAAGACAAGACAGTCACCCTCACCCCCCACACGGATGCCACCTCGTCGCCCATCACCCGGCTCACACACACACACACATACCGCAATCCCGCACAGGAGGGCAGTGCTGCCACCGCGTCTCCCTTTCTGCTTGCTGAGCATATTCAGCTAGACAGGCGTCCCTGGAGTGGGCCAAGAAGCAGATGGCTGGGGACTCAATCTCCCATCAGCGTGAAAACAGGAGCTCGACTCATCCTCCAGAGCTTCATCACACACACACACACACACACACACACACACACACACACACACACACACACACACACACACACACACACACACACACACCTCTCTTCCTCCACCCCTTTTAATTTGTTGTTTTAAAGATCTGCCTGAGGATATTCAGTGGCTTATTGATGTTCCTCCTCCCTGCGGCGATACACCAGAGTTGTTAACAGGTGTTTCAGAGACGCCCCTCTCTTACAGCTCTACTTACTTGATCGGATGCGGAAAACGATTTTCACCGTGTGTCTTATCCCGCACCTATGTATTGTAGTGCCAGTGTGAAACTACAAAGGTACAATGACAGGAAACAAAACATGAGGCTTTTTCAAAGAGTTTGCAAGGGTTGTTCTTCTCTGGCAGCTTGTACGAAGTGCTGAAATGTTGCTTGGGAAGACATATGCATCAAATACAAATCCAGACACTGGATTTCTATGTGGATTAATATGATTGTGACAAGCATGCCCCGCAACCACAATAAACCTGCCACAGTGGGAAAATAGCACGGTGTACATGTTACTGAATAATGGAAATAGGGGCTCATAATTCACCTGACATGTCTGATGGAAAATGTGTTCATTTTTTGTTTATTTATTTATTTGGGCAAAATGTTTGCTGCAGGCCATAGCTTAGAAATGAACTCAGCAAAAACATAAAACAGGGAAAATCAGAATGTTAGGACAAACTGAATAAGACTGAATAAGTTCATAAAGCTGTCGTGAAACCTTTATAATCATGAACATGAATGAGATTTTATGCATGCTTTTGACAACTGCAAATGCAAATGCAAAGGTGATATTGATTGAGATGTCTTTGTCCTGACAACTTGACATTACCAAGACAACAAAATCTGTCAGTTTCACTTGACGTTTCCAAGTCAACATATATTGTCATAAAACTGGGATAAACATGATTGTCATGAGGCCATTATATTTGTGTCACACATTTTATAACAGCATCAATAATATTTTTCCAGACCCCAATTACAGTGGTACAAATTGAATTTGACATTATAATGTCATACAATATTAATGATGCTGTTAAAAATTTATTTGACAGTATTGACACTTTTAATGAGAAATTTTGATAAAAATATTTGGTTTGTTACACCGGAAATAAAAAATTATCTGAGAAATATTCATGACCCAATATTAATGGCCTAAAATGACAACTGAGCTAATGACACTTAGGCCCAATCCCAATTCTACCCCTTAGCCCTTTACCTTACCCCAACCCCTTGTACGTACAGTTACGAGCTGATTGCCACATTATATAGTTATAACAACATGATATTGTTGCCTTTAGTCATATCCTGAAGGTAATTACCAAAAAATAATGCAACTGGAATAACTACAGCAGTCGCCATTGTCGATCTCATGTGAAGTAAGGGCTCACAACAACATATGATGATGTGTGCGGATGTTGTAGTGCTGTCCTATTATTGGGGGAAATTTGAAGTCCTTCCCCTTCACAATCTTCAGTTCCACAGAAAGCTTATATTTCTTAAATTACAGTTCTTTTTGGCCAAATCTTTACTCTAGTTACATAAACATTATAATATTGGTTAGAGATTTCAATGTTGATTGAACCCTTCATTTTTCATTTTAAATGTATTTAACTCCAAGCCAAGCATTTAGATATTTTTGCTTTCCCAATTTAATAATAACAGTTTTGGCCAAAATAATTACAAAATTATTGTTATTGTTACATCTGTGAAAAATATGATCAATTCAGGAGCTCATTCAAGGTCCTTTCTAGAAATATTTTTCATTTGTTTTAAATCAAAACAATCAAAATATTAAAGTAGTTTTTATAGTACTTCTTAAAAAATACAACACAACTGCAATGCTAATTAATATTTGAAAATCACATTTTGTGGTTCAAAATACAAACAGATACAAATGTGAAAACAAAATACATATACTTATCTGATAGCGAGCAATGTACTGGCAGACATAAACATTGTTTGTTTGTGTAGATGTGATTTCTGTCAAGATTGTGTTGTTTAACACTCGCCAGTGAACTGACTTAGTCTTCTCACGAAATCAGCGTGCCAAACTGATTCATAATACATTTGTTTTGTTCCAGATGCAAAAAATAGACCTTCTGTTCATGGTATCTGAAGAAAAAAAAAAAAATGCGCAAGCAATATTTAATTCAGCGCAGCTTCAGAAAACAACCTCATCTATTTTACACCAATCCTTCTTCCAAAATATCCACAAAATGAGATTGTTATACTGCATACCAACCACAAGGAGAAGAGGATGTTTTCACACCAAAATCATCTCTTTGTCACAAAAGTCACGTTTCCTCCATTATTCATGCACACACTCATTTGAATGGCTGGCCAGTGTCGTATACTGACAAGAAGATTCAACCGTGCAGCCATCAGCTTTATCGTCCATCCACGCTGGAACATTCTGTCAGTCATAGCATATGGCCTGATTGCACATGATGCTATTTATTTGTGCGATTTCCACAAGTCCTTCCCAGAACTCCTCTAAACAAGACTGGCTTGTCCTAGTTCAGTCAAACATCATCTTTCAGAAGGGAATACATTTAAATATCAAAAAAGAGACTGCGAGACATGCTGCTCTTCTTCTAGAGGATTAAACTTCAGGATTCTTGTTTGACTTGGCACTCGAAGTTTTCATCATTTAACATCAGGCGGCAGAAATGCTGAAGAGGCACATGCAGCTGGCCTGAGCAAATTAACCTTTAGCTGCTGGCGTGAGATTTGGGGAAGATGTGTAATTACATCAGCGGAGTGGCTCAGAGATAACATTAACAGACTTCTAATAATTGTTAAATCCTGAACTTTTTACAGTTAAGAAAATAACGGGCTGAAAAGTGGTCACTTTGGATGACACTGTTATATAAAATCATTTACTGAACTATCGCCCATCATAAATCCTAAATATTAACAGTAAAATTATATTATATTATAATGTTTTTGAAAAGAAATTAATAAATAGACAATAAAAATATCTAATCAGCAAATCAATCTTAAGAAACACATTAACTTTAATCAGGATCACCACAAGCATGTATGCCTTGGACAGTGGTTCCCAAACTTTTTTAACTGAGCGTCCACAAAACCAAACACACGTATTTCTGCGACCCACTACATTTTTTTTTAAATGAACCTGCTATTTGTGTAACTTACTTACTTTAACTGTCTTTATTGAATAAACTGCCATTGATTTAAACAACACAAGCTCATTCTGAAAAAGTACCCCTATATACATTTCAGGAGATCGCAAATTATGTAGACAGAGGAAAATATGGCTGCATTTTGTCTCTAAAACGGACACTATGGGGCTGTATGACGTCATTTCTTTTCACACTTACCAGCTGACTGCTTATCTCCATATGGATGGCTTTCCTGCTGTTACCAATTTGTCCAGAGGCCTGTCGCATTCGTCTGCGGACTTGTGATGTGGAGTTGCCCACGACAATCTGGTTAGAGTCTGGCAAAGAACGGTTCCAGAAAACAAGTAAGACAAAAACAAAAGCCAAAAAAATAAATAAACAAGTAAATAACAGGGTGAGAATGTGGTAAAATCTGAAAATGTGGTAAAAATCAGGGATTTGTGAGGGCTTTTCTTTTTCTGGATTGCTTTTGAAAACACTGTCAGTTAGGTTTAGGGAAGGGGGTGCGCACTGGTCAATCGTGTTTTTTAAAAAACAATCGGTTGGGTTTAGTGAAGGAGGAAGGTGGGTCAGTCCATTGGTCAATCAGTCAGTCAGTTGACAGCGGCCTCTGGTGGATTTACGCGAGAAGAGCAGGCTTGAATGGCTCTCTTAAGAGAATTTTGAGATCTGAAAAAGTGTACACAGCGGCCTCTGGCGAATTCGCAAAAACAAAAACTGCATAAAAAAACGTAGCTCATGGTATTTCGTGCTCTCCAGAAATGTATATAGGGGTATGTTATCAGAATGAGCCTGGGTTGGATTTGAATATTGACAGGTAGAGTCAGACAACCTGCTCTGGACTGATTTTTCTGCAGTATTGAAGTTTTGCCCCACTCCTGTGCAACGCTTGTGTTACATTTGAGTAAACACAATTGTGACCTTATTGATTGTAACTATATGGTCATGTCTGACCTAAAACTGCAACATGAGCATCACAGACAAAACATTTCCACTGCATAGAAACAGGCACCTGCTTGCAGCGATTCCATCATATGCCACTTCCTGAGTGAAAGGTTGTTACTTCTGTGAATTAGAAATAACAAATTTATTTGTCTTTTTAATTTATTTCTACATATATATTTGGTGCCACCATGGCTCAGTGGTTAACACTGCCGCCTCACAGCAAGAAGGTCGCTAATTCGAGTTAAATTTTTGCGTGGAGTTTGCATATTCTCCCTATGTTCGAGTGGGTTTCTTCCGGGTGCTCCGTTTTACCCCACAGCCTGAAGACATACGGTAAATAGGGTAAACTAAATTGGTCATAGTGTATGAATGCGTGCGTGAATGCGAGAGTGTATGGGTGTTACCCAGTACTCTGTTGTGGCTGGAAGGGCATCTGCTGCATAAAACGTATGCTGGAAGTTGGTGGTTCATTCCACTGTGGTGACCCCTGATAATTAAGGAACTAAGCTGAAGGAAATGAATGAATTAATTAATATTTTGCAGGAGTCCCATGGATAATTTTAAGCACTTATCTTAACACCCACACCATCATTAATCATCTAACAAAATGTAAGTTTTAAATTAGTGGACTGTTAAACAAAAACACTTAATTTATTTCTCGTTATTTAACTATACATCAAAATATGGCTAGATATGTTTACATATATTTACAATATAATAACAGTTGGAGGCTGCCCTGCAATATCGTTACGGCCCACAGGTTGAAAACCACTGTATTAGGACAACCAGTAAATAGTAAAGCAATGTTTTGTAGACATGTATGTAGCAGATATCACTGACATTCCAACAGTTATTGGCAGAGTTTCATATTTTTGACTGGGGTCTATTGCCTATTGCCAAAAATATACCTGATCAGCATAAGGTTTTGTGGTTCAGGGTTACATATGATTGCAGTGGGGATGATTTGTGTAAAAGCAATTTGGAAAGTGCAATGTTTAATATGTAAATGCATCAGATTACCACATAACATGCCAAACATCTGGGATAAATTGGCAGAAAACTACTGTAGACTGTGCCTGGCTCAACAGAAAAGAGAGGCTACGATTCACACAGGGCCACCAAATAGAAACAGTATAGAAAGTTGGAAAGAAAGTTGCCTCATCTGATGTCTTGTTTTCTGTTGCAACATTCAGATGGTAGAGTCAGAATTTGGTGTAAACAACATGAAAGCACGAATCCTTTCTTTCTTGTATGGATGGCCTGATGGTGGTGTAATGGTGGGAGAGATTTTCTTGGCATACTTTGAGCCAACCGTTGTTGAAACATCTCAACCTACCACAGCCTAAAGTATTATGACTGACCATGTCCACCCCTTTTGACATTTTTTGTGATAGCTATTTTCAGCAGGACAACAAGCAATGTCTAAAAGCTCCTATCTAGTTTCTTTAACATTTACATTCAAAAAGTATCTTCTTTAACATTTACCAAGTTCATTATACTCATATAGGCTCCACAGACAGTCAAACTTTTTTTTGGTTAGATTTCTGCCAGCTCAGACAAGTTAAAAATAAGACATCTAAATGTAACCATCTACTTCTTCAAATGTGCCCTCCTCTAAGCAAACTATGGACTCCACTCTCCTCCCTTCTCTTTTTAGCAAAGCAGCTAACCATGGTGTCTTGGTTTCTCTGCTGTGTGTTGGAACGTATCTTTAGATTCTCACAAGTGCCCTTACACAGAATCCCAGCTTCAGAAGAGGCAACAGCAAAATGGATTAGTTTTATTTATGAGGGGAATATCCAGGCATATATCCAGGGAATATCTATGCTTGTGTGTGTATTGTGCAAAACATTTTTTGCTGGATTGTTTTATGAGATGTATATGCTATACCTACAATTTGTCTGAAAGATGTAAGTATTTTTTCTTAATATAAAATTTCTGTTTGTTTTCGTTTGGTTATCAATAACCAGCTTCATTTCAATCATTTAAAATCAGTTTAAAATCAGATCATCATCCTTAATGTACAGAGTTGTGTTTGTCAGTGTGTTATTCCTGAATTATGACTTTAGAGATTGCAACTGTGAATTTGTTAAATACATCAGTATTGCTTTTCATATGTATGGATGTATGTTTGAATACATTTTGCACTGATAATGGCGGGCTGCATTGCCAAGCAATGATAAATTGTATGCAATGATTATATGTGTGAGAGATCTCACATTTTGTCATCACAATGTGGAAACATATTCAAATACTCCATGTTAGTCATTCAGACCACAGTCAGCAGAACCGTGAGGTTTGATTGAGTGCTGTGTGTGAGCTGGCCAGGTTTATCTGCTTCTCAAGAATGGATCGATAGACTAAAACACAGCCATTCCTGATGGAGCCTCAGAGTGGGGTGGGAGCAGCAGCTCATTAGCATTTTAATAGATATAAAATAATATGGCTTTCTGTGGACTAATAGAGTTTTTGACAGGCTAAAAGCGGTGTTTATTTGCTCCACCATTGAGACATTAAAGCAAACTAAGTTAAGAATTTCCATAAAGAATTACATCAACTTGTGTAAAATGAGCATCCAGATTTTATATGGAAAAGAATTTTAAAATATAGAAATAAAACATTTTTGCCAACAACATTTTCAAACAATTTGATTGGATGTGGAATTACCTTATACTGTAATCAATTGCATAATATGTCATAAACTCCTACATGTAAACAATAGGGATGGGAGTCAAACTAAAGTACACTATATGACTTATAAAAGTCCTTTACGATTGCTGCTTGCCAGAATGTACTATCACAAAAAAAATGTGAAACTTGTCAGAATCATCTTCCCAGCTATAAACTATGTCACACTGTTGGATTCTCAGTTGTCATTAATGCCAGACTACATGACAGTCAAGGCTCATCCAGAGTTTTACATCATCAGTTCCTGACACGGTCAGTGACAGTGAGCCGCATTCACACACAGAACCGAAGTGGCAGTTAGCAAACAAGAGCAATCTATATTGGTAATTTTTTGGTGTGGAGCAAGTGGTGGTTCGTAGTTGTCAAACTAACCTCATAATCAGGTTCTTTGCTCCTTTCTGACATAATAAGAGAAGCCATACTGCAAACAAAACTGTTTTGACCAAAATATCTTTCATTTTATTTTGTTCTTGTCACACTGATGTTCAAATGTCTTTCTATTTAGCTCGTTTGATGTTAGGAAACAGGTTTTATATGATTGACAGTACTGATTGACAGCTCTGAATGAAGTAGTAAACACCAGCAGATGTGTTTTGGGAGCTTCAGGAAAGGTGTGAAGCTTTAATTTAATTTCTTGTAACTGTTTGTTTCACATAGAATGAGCTGGTTTTTAGTAATATATACTAAACAACGAAAGAGATCTGAGGGGTCATTGACGGTAAATTTCTGCTTTTTAGTTGATTAGTAAACAAATGGCACTTCTTTATGTTGATATACAGTAATATAGGCCTATTTGCAGATTAAAATTAACTCACACAATAATGGAACAAAACATGAAGCCTCTTTTTAAACTTTGGCCTTGACTGACATTATTAGTCAAAATGATTAGTCTAATTTGTCAAGAACAATTTATTTTACGTCCAGAAGAAAAGTTTAACTCAAAATCCAACAAGGCTGTTAATCCAGGAGTTTATAAGCAGGTACAAAATAGCTAAGGTAATGCAAAACACAGCAAACACAGATGCTGTCAAAATTATTATTAGCACAGCATATCTTCTATTTGCAATTCATGAATGACCAACATGACCTTCCAGTATATTTATGATTAATGAAGTAAATCATTAGAGCTCTTTTCAGAAGAATCAATGAATTCCCTTGCAAGCACTCTCTTTAAATCTGTCACAATAAAGCTTTATACACTAATCCTGATCCCTTAACCACATGAACCATGTGATCCCAATTAGAATTAGCTAATTATCAAGATTGAAAAGTATGGTATTTTGTCGACACGTAATCTTCAAAGAGCCTTCAAAATGCTGTCTCTAAGCTGCACATTTTAATTAATTAATGCCCAGGTCAAGAAGCTAAATTAATCCAAATTAAGATTTCAAACATAGATTAATGTAAGTGAATGCAATCAAATAGTTAACAAAAATAAAAAAACCTATAGGATAATACATGCTTTGAAAAAGATTTAGCCAGCTGAATAACAAATATGAACAATAATGTTAGTGTTAAAGAGACTTTTTATGTCATTTACTCACCTTCATATAATATTAATCTTCTGCCGGAAAGATTTATTTTCTGATACTATAGAAGTCAATACAGTACAGGTTCCTAAAATACATTTATTTTCTCCATAGAGAAATTTCATTTTAACATTACCTAAAATCCTTTAAAATCAACCTTGTTGCGAGCTCTGAGGCTGAACCACATGAATTCAAATTATTTTTAAAACAATCATGTCTCATCACAGAATTTATGGAGAAAAACTACATTACCCATCAGGCTGAAGGATTCTACCAATCAGAGTCACAATAAGCAAAGCCCAACAAAAATCAATCGATCAATCAATCAATCAATCAATCAATCAATCAATCAATCAATCAATCAATCAATCAATCAATCAATCAATCATAAGGTAAAATTGATACACAATAAAAAAATAACTACTAAAAATAAACAAGTAAATATCCGTTTAAGACTGCACGACTGTGCATTGAAAATCTGTATAACAAAAAAATATACTGCATATTACAAAAAGATTTTCCATTATACAACCATGGGCAAGCAAAGGATGTCTTACTGCCGGTCTTCTGTTTAATAAGCAGTAGCGTACATATAACCAGAAACATGCTGATATTTGCCAATATTTGCAAATCTTCAAAATACACTCCACACTTGTATCTCTTGCCTTTTTTGTATTGGCCAATTTTTATAACCAGGAGCCTAAATATAACAAAAAATATCCATTAAGTTTAACAAAAAGTCCATTTGTTAACCTTAAAAATTCACTCAATCTACTCCACCTGTACTCCGCAATAAAAACCATGCCTTTCCACCATGCTTTCTTTGTATCGGTCAATCTTTGTCACTTCCATCCTCTACATCTGTTCACCATACAACTTTACAAACTTTGATACACTAAAGATGAAAGTCCTTCATGCGCACACATATCTGCTTTCATTCGCATGCATAAATGCAAGTCTAGCGTGACTGCACCATATGCATTCTGACAGAACCAGTATTGTCAGTAATAATAACATACCTTTCATTCTGCCCCCAGTTGCTGTTCATAAGAATATGAGTAAAGTTCCATAGCATGGCCTGAGATCTGGGTCACAGATGACAGTGATCAAGCATACGAATGATTTGACAGCATTGGGACCGAACAGAGGAAACCAGCAGTAGGATCTTGTGTTCTCCTAATTAAAGTTTGTTCCTTTCAGCGGTGTAATCAGACCCTTTAATCTCTGTTTGAATCGCCTCTGACAGTGGCTGGCGGGCACACGTCAGCTGCGTTGGTTTAAGGCCTCTGATTTATCAAACAGACCACTAGTGGCACTTCCGCAATTTCCCTCGAGGCAATTCTTGAGAGAAGTTGTCAGCTCCAATATTGCGGCTGGCTTCATGACACCTTACTGGTTTCAGCTTTCTTTGGATTTGTCAAATGTTGATGTAAATATGGAACGTTTTACCCACAATCACAGTTGGGCTGGCAAGTGGCAAACTGGCTGTTTGGAGCACTGTGAGTTTCTTGGAGGGCCGTTGCCCAATATGGGTTGGTCGGTTGCTATTTAAATGTATAAATATTAGTATAGATATGTCCTGAGACAATGCCAAGGATCAGGATCAAGTGGTTTTGTAACAGATTGGTAATGGCTCTCCTAAGCCTGATCCTCATTTCACATCAGCTGTCATGCCGGTGGTGTACAGTAGGAGGGGGTATACGCTTTTAAGTGGATTTGCCAATGGCATTAAGGTTTGTGAACCGGAAGCTGCTGAGGTTTTTATTTTAGTATGTTTATGTACTCATCTGACACTGAATATTGAGTAGGGGGTGGGGATTTCTTTTTGCGCATCATTACCTCATAGAAAACTAACAGTAAGAGGGGCGTGGTTAAGAATATTATGGCTGAAGCTGTCAAACTGACATCAACAGAAAAAGACCACCACTCCTAACGCAGAAGAAAGTGGTCAGATTTTGAATGAAGATTACCAAAATATATTTATTTTTTCAGTGGATTAACTTGCACAGGTTAATTATTCACTAGCAAAATAAACATTGTAAATTTTGATTTCTCGTGGACTTTAAAGGAAAATAAGTGTTGGAAGGGTGAGGTCAGTATCTTATGTACACTTTAGTACCAATCACTCATTCATTTATTGTTTTTGCTTATATTTTTCTCTGCCGTCAGATTATCTGATATGTTGATGTTGTAATGCGAGTCTTGATTCTGTCTAAACTGACAGACTGTCATTCTGACAGCACATGCTTCATGCTTTCTAACCTTACCTCCATTTTATGTTGCAGTTATTCATCTTATTGTACATATATCCAAAAGTTTATTCACATATTCACAATTGCGATCACAAATTATGTTTACAATGTTTACCACTGCGGGCGTGTCACGATGGCGCAGTGGGTAGCACGTTCGCCTCAGCAAGAAGGTTGCTGGTTTAAGACTCAGCTGGGTCAGTTGGCATTTCTGTGTGGAGTTTGCATGTTCTCTCTGTGTTCTTTTATATATATATATATATATATATATATATATATATATATATATATAAAACAATCAAGCTCATGTCTAACTGTGGAGAAGGTTTTTCAGAGTTTAATGTTCAAGTCAAGCTTAAGCAGTCATTTTAGATTGCCAATTTTTGCTGATTGAAAATGTGAGGTAAGATAAGAGGCTGAACACAACAAGGATGAATGCAGCAATATTTGCCCGCTGTTTAAAAAGAAAACGTTAGATAAGGTGGCCATCTGTGCAGATTTAGGTTGGACAGTCTGGTAGAGCCTTGGTCATTTTTTTAAGATCATTACTAGACTATACTTTATATCCAATAGCATAAAATGAATAAATACAATTCAAAACATTCAAACAATCTTAGTGATGTAGCCTACCTTTTGGACACAATTGTTAGTGCTAAGTATATTTGTTTCAAATCCACTGAATGAATTAATCAGTTAATGACTCGTTTAGTTAGTGACAATACATTTTAAATACAGTAATTTATTTGCACCATTAACTCTGAAGCACACTTTCTGCAGTAATAGCTTAGATCTAAATGCCACTTAGATGGATCTTAAATATTTTTTTAATTGTGTATTTTCAAGTATGTGAGTGGTGTTAAAAATTGCCAGAAAATCCAGAGCCACTTTTCCCCCATGCTTTAACCGCAACATTGACACAGCGTGTTCATTTGGAGAGCAGCCATCAGATTCTCTCAGGCAGAAATCATAAAACTACACAAATGCCAGAGGTTTATTAGCACTTTTACATACTACTTGTTGCAGCTATTTTGGGTGCTTCTTGCAAGTAGCCTAGCAACAACAAAAGCTAAAGATATTATAGTAGTCAAGAGAATCCAACAGATCAAATGTTCTTCATACGAGTGAATTTTATCTCATTACACATGAGTTGAGATTCAAATGAAAAACAAATTACAGCCTGAGGATGTGGCACAGTTTTATAGGCTTCAATTGCAATCTTTTTAAATATACATTTAGCCTAAATGTACATGAAAAGAAGAACATAAAACCAAATAATACTGAGAAGGATTAAAAGTGTACTACAGTGGACTAAATTAATACTGTTGACATAGTATTAATTACTATGTCAATACTTCACACACTGATGGAAGATTATATTAATAACTGAAATGAAACAAGGCTTTTTCCTTGTTATTTGAAACCTGTAAACCTTTTTTCTTCTATATATAAAAACAATAAAGAGAGACGTTTATCAGAATAGCTGATATTTTTCATCAAGGGGTGGCATGGCCATGTTACTATGTTTTTATATAGGACAACTTTACATCAACATTTAAGACATCTAAAACAAGTTTCAGTTAAAGCCTCATTTTCACATTTCTTAAATACCTTCTAATTTCAATGATGATGATTTTGGATTTTCGATGACTTTGATCACAGTGTGAAATATAATAATTAATAAAATTATTTATATATATATTTATATTCATTCATTCGTTTATTTTCTTTTCGGCTTAGTCCCTTTATTAATCTGGGGTCTCCACAGTGAAATGAACCACCAAAGTGGATTTATTTATTTTTGCTATTTCTGTGCAGAATCAAATCTGGTTGTGTATATATATATATATCACTTTTGCCTTGTGGCATGGTGCTCCATCGTGTTGGAAAATGCATTGTTCTTCACCAAACTGTTGTTGGATTGTTGGAAGAAGTTGCTGTTGGAAGGTGTTTTGGTACCATTCTTTATTCATGGCTGTGTTTTTGGGCAAAATTTGGGCAAAATTGAGTGAGCCCACTCCCTTGGATGAGACACATGAATGGTCTGAGGATGCTTTACTGTTGGCATGACACAGAACTGATGGTAGTGCTCATCTTTTCTTCTCTGGACAAGCCTTTTTCCAGATGCCCCAAACAATTGGAAAGGGGCTTCATCAGAGAATATGACTTTGCCCCAGTCCTCAGCAGTCCATTCGCCATACTTTTTGCAGAAGATCAATCTGTCCCTGATGTATTTTTGGAGAGAAGTGGCTTCTTTGCTGCCCTTCTTGACACCAGGCCATCTTCCAAAAGTCTTCGCCTCACTGTGCGTGCAGATGCGCTCACACCTGCCTGCTGCCATTCCTGAGCAAGCTCTGCACTAGTGGCACTCCGATCCCGCAGCTGAATCCTCTTTAGGAGACAATCCTGGCACTTGCTGGACTTTCTTGGACGCCCTGAAGCCTTCTTAACAAGAATTAAACCTCTTTCCTTAAAGTTCTTGATGATCCTATAAATTGTTGATTTAGGTGCAATCTTAGTAGTCACAATATCCTTGCCTGTGAAGCCATTTTTATGCAACGCAATGATGGCTGTACGCGTTTCTTTGTAGGGTTAACAATGGAAGAACAATGATTTCAAGCATCACCCTCCTTTTAACATGTCAAGTCTGCCATTCTAACCCAATCAGCCTGACATAATGATCTCCAGCCTTGTGCCCGTCAACATTCTCACCTGCGTTAACAAGACGATTACTAAAATGATCTCAGCAGGTCCTTTAATGACAGCAATGAAATTTTTTTCAGGATTAAGTTAATTTTCATGGCAAAGAAGGACTATGCAGATCATCTGATCACTCTTCATAACATCCTGAAGTATATGCAAATTCCTATTATAAAAACTTAAGCAGCAACTTTTCCAATTTCCAATATTTATGTAATTCCCAAAACTTTTGGCCACACCTGTATATATATATATATATATATATATATATATATATATATATATATATATATAGGCAGCATGGTGGCGCATTGAGTAGCACAATCGCCTCACAGCAAGAAGGTCGCTGGTTCGAGCCCCGGCTGGGTCAGTTGGCATTTCTGTGTGGAGTTTGCATGTTGTTTGCGTGGGTTTCTTCCGGGTACTCCGGTTTCACCCACAATTCCAAAGACATGCGGTACAGGTGAATTGGGTAAGCTAAAATTGTCCATAGTGTATGAGTGTGTATAGATTTTTCCCAGTGATGGGTTGCAGCTGGAAGGGCATCTGCTGCGTAAAACATATGCTGGATAAGTTGGTGGTTCATTCCGCTGTGGCGACCCCAGATTAATAAAGGGACTAAGCTGAAAAGAAAATGAATTAATATATATATATATTTCTGAATTTGCATGAAATTTGCATTATAAATCTTTTTTTTTAAAGCAGAAGTAAAAAGGTATATATATGGTGTATTTTGTTTGTATTTTTTAGTTTTAAAATTTCTGCATAAATAAGAATCTACTCACAAAATGTACATGACAATGAGGAAAAATGGTGTTTGAGGCCCATGGTACACATAAAGTTACAAAATCTGTCACTGGGGTGCTACATTTAAAAAAACATTACTACCATTAGGGTAGACTTTTGTACCTTTAAGGTTCACTTTACATTTAAGGTACTATGAGGTACACATTTGAAGTTTTTAGATATTAAGAAAAATGTACCTTTTGAAAAGGTAAGCCCAAGTGACAGATTTTGGTCACCATTCATTTAATTTAATGGAAAAAAGCAATTCATGCTCATTCTGCTAAAATCTCCCTTTTTAGTTCCATTTAAGAAAAATGGTTTTCAAAAAGCATGAGGGGTAATAAATGATGACAGATTTTCACGTTTGGGTGAACACTTTCCTTAAGTAAAGTATTACAGACAAGCTCTGGAAAAAATAAGTGCATACTGTATATAAAACACAGATCTGTCAATGGCAGAGCTTGAGAATGACGTTAAATGATTCATAAGGAGAGGAAAGCTTGCTGCTAAAGGTGTTTTTGAGGTTAAAAATAAAGATTTTATGCTGACAGAAACTAAGTGAACACTTTTAGCTTAGCAGCATGAATTAAAGAGTGACTCAAGTCCAGCAGGAAGGATTATTTATGCATACCAAAATGTTTTTTTGTTGATATGGGAACATTTTGGGGCAAAGAAAAGAGATCTCCATAATATAACAACAAGCAAGATGTCGCAGGAGAGGATAGACCTGTCTAATTACAGAGGCTGTGTGATTTTAAATGCCACACATTTCTGGGAAAGCGTGAGAGCTCAAACTGACGCTTTGTGAGTGAAATTTCATCAATTGTCAGACGGAGGGTCTTGGACATATTTAATGTGAACAGATCAATGAAATGCTCTGTAACGCCGTGGCACATGCTATGCCTGGTGGAGTTCCTCTACGATGAGCTCATAAATTAACAAGCTCAAAGTCCTGACAGTTTCTCAGACACCTCCAATTTCATAGCACTCTTCAAAACCTTTAAATGAAAACTACAGACGCTTCTGAGCCCTGTAGGAGTCAGACCTCTGTAGCCCACACAGCTGTCAGCAACAGTGCTTCTCTACAGGAAAATTACACCTCTTATGATTTATTTAATGCAAAATGCCATGAAAAAAATGCCATAGGCCTCAACCAAAACTAAAACGAGATTGCTCATCGCAGGAAAGTTTCAGAAATGCTCTGTTGCTGCTTATGATTCAAACCGCTTTCAAATTTTATAGACTCAATTTGTGGATTGCATAAATGGGGTCTGATAGTTAATATTTGATTATTCCTGTCAGCGAATAACACGATTTATGTCTCCATAAACAAGAGAATAGGGAGCACATTATAAAACCTTGGCATGACATTTCATAAATAGCTAGATAAAGATTTTGCCCATGAGAAGCACTCTGAGATCTATAAAGCATAATATTGCCTTGGTATAATAAAGCTGATGGATAAAGACTTTATTTTTATAATCTATTTATACACATTTTGACTAAAAGTAACACTGCAACTTCAATTCACTCTAATTATTACTCATCAATTTTTTTAAATGTATTTTATTTTATTTTATTTTTATGAAAATGACTCATTTCACTTGGCAAGACACATTTTTTTTATCTGGATCAAGTGGAGCATTTTAAAACTACACTGCAAAGTGTATCTGTTAATTAACAGTTTCCATATTTTGTGATTCAGAAGTGCGGTTGTGAATTGCATTTTGAGACCTTGATCTCTGTTCTGTCAAAAATCCACTCGACAGTTTAACAAAGTGACTTTTATTGACATTTTAGAATTTAGACATTTAGTTTGAGAATATATAATGTATAAGAAATAATATAGAGAGAAATAAGTCTGTAAAATAAAGTTTTTTTGTACCATAATATACAACACCAACCCAGACAATATATCACTTTAAACTATGAAAAATGTCAGTAAAAGTCACTTTTATCCAACTATGCAAGGTTACAAGTTGTTGGAGAAAGATCAAGGTCTCATAATGCAATTCAATAGCATAAATAATCTCATGAGGAAAACTGCTAATTCACAGATATTTTTTACAGTGTATATGGAACTGGAGGTTAAAACGTCTGAGAACCACAGATGTCCACAATATGGAAAAAAATCCTAGAATTATTTCCTCAAAAACCTAAATTGCTTTTCGACTGAAGAAAGAACTAGAGGGTGACAAAATTATCAGGAAGTCTTTATTCTGCAAGTGAATTAATCAAAATGAAGTGTAACCGATAAGCTTCCTTTACTTTCATTCATTCATTTTCTTTTCGGCTTAGTCCCTTTATTAATCTGGGGTCGCCACAGCGGACTTAACCACCAACTTATCCAGCATATGTTTTACGCACCGGATGCCCTTCCAGCTGCAACCCATCACTGGGAAACATCCATACACACCCCTTTACACTCATACACTACGGAAAATTTAGCTTACCCAATTCACCTGTACCGCATGTCTTTGGACTTGTGGGGGAAACCGGAGCACCCGGAGGAAACCCACGCCAACACGGGGAGAACATGCAAACTCCACACAGAAACACCAACTGACCCAGCCGAGGCTCGAACCAGCGACCTTCTTGCTGTGAGGCGATTGTGCTACCCACTGCGCCACCGTGCTGCCCTCCTTTACTTTTATTTACATTCAAAACACACCTTCCACCGAGATCCTGGGTATTTTCAGAATACTCATGCTGATGTATTCACATGAATGTAATCCATAGGACAATGTTTGATTGCCAAAAGCTTTTGGGTGTAAGGAAGTCATGCAAATCATCAGAAACTCTACAGAAGACAATTTAGACTTCAAACACAACCATTAGGAGACTTTTATTTCATTCAAATAGAGCTAGACAGCAAACTTCTGTTTTTTTTTTTATGTGAAAGAAACTCTCTGTGTTAGAAAAGAACAGCTTTCGGTAATGGCCCTTCCATCACACTCGATTCCTCTGCTCTGATCTCTGTCAGGCATTGTGTTTGATGATAAAGTGCGTTCATGCGCATCTCACAATATTGGATCCGGAGAAATGACTACAAAATTTTTATGAAACTATCTGCCATGTACAAACCACTCAGATAGAGCTCTCTGCACGCTGGGCTTTCAGCCTCTTTCCTGTGCTGTCACTCCATAGGGCTTTCTATTGAAATCTCCAAATTGCTTTAACTGTAGGACTGAAACAACGTCAGTCACTCGCACAGGAATCTTGTCGGACATCAGGAACGCTCAGACGGGGTTGCCAACAAAAGCACAGCAGAGTTGTCTCCAATTTATGAGACACCAATGTGTTATGAATCTATAACACCAGGAAAGAGGAAAGTCATAAGAGCCAAAATGCGATACATGTCTCAGTAGGGTTTCAAAGAAGTTAACACCCATATTAAATCTGCAATCTCTCTCCCAGGCCCTGTTAACGACAGAGGCAGTTTATTGATGAAGAACTGATGTTGCAAACCGCTGGACCTGTCTGCCTATGATAATTTAACTGGTTGCGTTTTTATCACCCACCTCCTAGCAATTACTGTGACCTCTTTTAAGAGCTCTCTGTGCTGTAGGCTAATTGCTTTTGAGGACAGAAGGAAACACTTTCAGATGAACCAAATCCTCTTGTTTAACTAAGCCCCTGTACACACCTGCTATTAAGATCTGTTTTGGGTGATTTGATCACAACTGAGACGCATTCAGCTCAGGCTCATTGGAAATATGTGCCTCAGTCTATATTTTTACAACATGTAAAATGCACGTTTCAGGTGACAAATCCACTAGAGGGCGCTGTCTATATATTTGCTAATCTGAAACATGCTACTTAGGGTATGTTTTATTGTATGTTTCAGATACACTTTTTTCTTGTACAAGTGTAAGAGATGGCAGAGCTTGATGTACAGTTCACCCATCAAACCACTGACCTAAACCCTTCCCTAGACCAAACCAATTATGTTTTAAAGAAGTAATATAAGAAAAAAAATGCACTGCGAACATAGTTTTACCTTGATTTTACATTGCTCTTACATGCTTAAACAGACTCAAACTCCAGCATTGTGCTTCACAAGCACAACACCGTACAAAGTAAGCTACTGAGCAAATTGTCCACACCAGAAAAGTTGTCCATATGGAGATAGATAGATGAGACAAAGTATTTCAATGCAATCTCACTGCAACCTTTTGATTTAGTGGCAAATTCATATTAATTTTAACAATCTCATTTGTACATTTTAGCATAATTTGCTGATCCCCCAATGAGGGGTAGGGTTGGGGATAGGGTTTGGTGACTTTCCTCCTTTTAAAAATGTTTTGTTTTTATAGGAATTGAATTTTATGAATTAGTTTCTGACACTGCATACATTTTTTACATGTCCTCATGAGATCAGGCTATGTATTTATTTAGTGTTGTGTACTGAACTGCACAACTGCACAAAAATAATAATTTATTTGTCAATAACATATCCCTGTAAATGTGTCCCTTACATCATCCATTTTACCTATGAACTGCAGTCAAATATATGTTAAAGTACGTTTCACAAAGATGTAGGCTGAAGCATGGATCTCCAGTGAGCCTGTTGTCAACTGGCATTAAAGGGATAGTCATCCCAAAAAAAAACTTGCTAATTGCTAATTAAACTTGCTAGTTAATTTACTTATGTCACAGCATTGAAGATGCCGACTTTTAGCTTTATTAGAATATAAAGGTATATATTAATGGTTGAAACTGCTATTTACAGAGTCAAACAACATGCAGGCAAAGCTAAATTTAAGCCAATGGCTCTTGATGATACATTGAGGTCCTATGATGAACATTATTACCTTTAATCTACAGTCTTGGCAAACTGCTGTTCAAATGTCTGAGGTTAGTATAAATTTCCTATATTTCTGAAAGGGCTCTTTTGTGCTCACCACAGCTCTCCAAGGCATTTATTTGATCAAATTACATATTGTAAAACTGTGAACAAACTATGAGAAAAATATAGTTTCTGTTTTAATACATTGTAAAATGTAATTTATTCCTGTGATGTCAACGATGATTATTTTTGAGCAGGGTTGTCACATGATACTTCAAAATATAATATAGTAAAATATAACACTGCTTATTGGGCGACACTGAGGCTCAGTGGTTAGCACTCACAGCAAGAAGGTCGCTGGTTGAGTCCCGGCTGGGTCAGTTGGCATTTCTGTGTGGAGTTTGCATGTTCTCCCTGTGTTCGCGTGGGATTCCTCTGGGTGCTCCGGTTTCCCCCACAGTCCAAAGACATGCGCTATAGGTGAATTAAACAATCTAAATTGTCCGTAGTGTATGTGTGTAAATGAGTGTGTATGGATGTTTCCCAGTGCTCGGTTGCAGCTGGAAGGGCATCCGCTGTGTAAAACATATGCTGGATAAGTTGGCGGTTCATTCCGCTGTGGCGACCCCTGATGAATAAAGGGACTGAGCTGAAGGAAAATGAATGAATGAATGAATAATGCTGCTTATTATTTTGGTGAAAATCATGTAACTTCTTAAGTATCTGATGGAAATGTAAAATCACTGTCACTTTTGATGTGTGATCGTCTGAATAAACATATTAAATCTTACAATTTTCATTCTCCAGATAGATAGATAGATAGATAGATAGATAGATAGATAGATAGATAGA
>CAIGQW010054217.1:5738813-5768593 GCA_903798125.1 Danio choprae | reverse complement strand
ATAGATAGATAGATAGATAGATAGATAGATAGATAGATAGATAGATAAATAGCAAGCAAACTAATTTCGTCTTCTTTGCAAACCCCTTCTGTCTCTGGACCAGAGATTGAAATGTCTTGTTCCACGAACAATAAGTTTAACACAGCAATTTGGTCTCCTATTGTTTTTCTCAATGTCTGTTTTTCCATCAGTGTATCAGCACGAGGCTAGCAGTTGTGTAACTATAATTACATATTGTGTGCTAATGAAGGGCTTCTGCAATTAAAAGGCTTAAACGAAAAGCACACACACATCACAAACCCATGTTACATGTCAAAAGATGCATTTTCCTCCAATATATTTGTGCAGCACCACAATACAAGGGTTAACTGTTTTGCTCAAATAGAGGGTGACTGTAGCAAGTGGAACCCATGTAACAATTATTAATTCTCTGCTGGTCAAGGGCTTACAGCGTCGAAATCTGCTGAGAGAGACATTCTGGGATGCAGCGCTTGGTTTTCAATTATGTAGTGCCGTGTTACGCACATCATGAGTGACAGCAGGGGGGAGAAAAATTGAAATGAAACCCAATGTACAAAGACGGGCCATGAAAGCAACTCAAAGCTGAACTTCATTAATTAGATTTCTAATGGCCCACAGTGGGACTTGTCCTTGATTCGCACACAGCTATGACACATTTCTGGAACATTTCTGCATGTCCAAAAAGTGCTTGACATTCATGCGCTCAAAACAAACACACTGCCACTTAACCTCAGTTCATTCTTCTCAAGCACATCTGAAACTCACTGCATGGGGAAACCGTATTTCCTACTTTATCCACACTTAACTCGGGTCAATTGATTACAGGAAAGGACTGACAGGTCAACGCTCTCATAGATGCTTATTCAAGCAAACTACTTCTTTCTACAGCCTGCTTCTTTCCTAATGCTTTCATTTCGCGGCCCTGACCACAGATTGCAGAGACTTGCGTGATAATTAAAGAGGAAATAAATGCACACTGCTTATCTAGCGCTCACAAAAAAAATAATTAAAAAAGTTCAAGGCATGCCACAAATTTGGTCTCAAAAAGGAAATTATGTATCCAACTCAGACTTGTTTTTGTAGGATAAAGAGCAATTGCTTGCAAACGGCCCAATGTTTTTCTCTCTCATAGATGACTCATGCAACACGAGAGCACCAGAAGTACTATTATTATCAACGTGATAGCTAAAACAGACCAGATCTGAGCTGACATCGTGTGGTTTTGTGCCATAAACAGACATGCATTTTGCTTTCAATCTGCGTCCGGGCGTGTTACAGAAACAATTCAAGCACCCGTCAACAGAGGGCACTGTAATCTATGGTACAAGGCCACTCTCACCAGCACTGATACGCATCCTTTATTCCTGACTGTATCATCTCTTTGAGAATTGGAATACGGCATACAGGGATTGCATGAACAATTAAGCTTCAGATGTGAAAATTGAGCTGCCGATAAAAATCGATAGAAAGCAAAATGAGTTGAAAAAGAGCTGACTCCCGATAGATTGCACCATGCTCTGGGGGGAAAAGAATAAAAACCACCTAAATAAAGATGCATGTGTCTCAAGTATGAAAAAACTATGGCACTTTTATTGTTTGTCTTGGGATTAATTGAATTTGCATGCATTGTTGCTTGCATTTTTACAACCCTGTTTTGAATGGCTGTTGGTGATCAGAACATGGCAAGCGAAAATGTATCTTTATTTTTAAATGTATGTAAAAAAATATTTTATATTATATCAAAATATTTAAATATGTATTTATATAAAATACAATTATATAACAATGCAGGATTATTATTTTTATTTTATTATTTAATTATTATTATATATTATATTATATTAGATATTATTTTCTTTCAAAATAATTATCTGATATTTAAAATAAAATGATGATGCCATTTAGAGCATTGTTTATCATTACTATTTTTTTTTTATTTCATAGATTAATTTATTTATTTTGCCCTTTTTTTATGCAAACAGATATACAAATGACAGGAGACAAATCATCTACCAAAAAAAGTAACCTCTACATGTAATTGACCAAACCTTGACATGTAATTCCAAATGCTGAAATAAAGTGTAATAATCAAATATAGTGCATCAGTAGATACAGGAATTAGTGAAGATTAACCCGCTACCCAAACAAATATGCACATGATTTTATTTTCAGTGACTTTGTTCCTCTAAGCTATCATACAACTTCTGGCATACTGTGAACATTCTTATGGACTCTTTTATGATACTTTAATGGTTCGTTTTGTTCTTTCGGGGAAGCCAGTCTCTTTTGATTAAAAAGAAAAGACTGCTAAATATTTCTTTTTGTGTTCCATGTATGATACAGAATGTAATGACAGAATTTTACATTGTTAAAAGAAAATGTCTACTTCAAATAAATGAATTTCTTTTGAACTTTCTGTTCATCAAAGAATCTTTATAAGAGAATGAAACAGCACAACTGTTTTCAACATTGATAATAAAAGTTTCTTGAGCCCCAATTTAAGTTATTAGAATGATTTATAAGAGACTGTGTGACACAGAAGACTACAGTAATGTTTCTTTCAAATTTTAATTTGAAATAATTATTCAACAAAATAATGATTTCTTAATCCTAAAAATGAATATAACCATGTCTGACAACAAGGCACAGTATTGTTATTTTAGGTAAAGCAAATCTTTAAATGATAACATTTTAATTTTAGATTTTGAAGACATGTAATGAGTAGTTTAAAGAATAAAACAAAACTATGTTTTACTCAAGCACATAACTAAAAATCTAAGTCAATCTAAGTTTAAATAAAATATATTTTATATACAATTCAAAGCAAAATTATCAGCCCTCCAGTTATTATTATTATTTTTTAATATTTCCCAACTTATGCTTAGTTATTTCACAGTTGTTCCTATAATTTTTTCTTCTTCTGGAGAAAGTCTTATTTGTTTTATTTTAGCTGGAATAGAAGCCCTATTTTCAAGGTCAATATTATTAGCCCCCTTGACAATGCTTTTCCCCAATTGGCTACAGAATAAATCACTGTTGTCCAACGACTTACCTAACTAATCCAACTTGCCTAATTAACCACAATTAAACGACTTAACCTTTAAATAGCCCTTTAAGCTACTTGAACACTACTATCTTACAAAATAACTAGGAAAATAAGATTCACTGTCATCATGGAAAATACTAAAAGAGATTAGAAATAAGTTATTAAAATGATTGTGTTTTATAACATCTCTCTGTTAAATAGCACTTGGGAAATATTTGAAAAAGCATTCAAATTTCACAGGAAGGCTAATAATTTTGTCTGCTGCTTTACATAACTAAAATACATTCAGCATAATTTCAGAATATTACTGTTTTTAATATTCATAATTTAAAACAATAGTATATGAAATCATTCACATATAGAATATCTCTATAACTATCAATAAAAATGGCATAATGATTATTTGATCAACCTCAAGACAGCAAGGCTCATGTCTGAAGAAAGTGCTGTCTGTTTGTCCTCCATTAGAGGCCGAGCTTTAGTTTGTGTGTGTGTGTGTGTGTGTGTGGATAGAGATTTGAGAGACTGTGGAGAAATGGTTGTTGTTGACCAGTAATCTCTCAGCGCCTGATCAATTTAGGAAACCTCGGCTGATGTCCCCTGACAGCTGTGGCACCAAAGCGGCTTGGAAACTCTCTGAACGCAAAGCCTGTTACAGTGGAGCTGCATATCACACGCTGCAGATGGAGGAAAAGCCTTATCTTCAGAGGCGGCTCAGGTTTGCACCTTCAACAACACAGCAAGTTTCTCACCGTCTGCATCTGCTGTTAGAACTGCCCATTGACTCAGTCTTACTATAATATTGCAAAGGACTCAAATCATCAAACAACACGAACCACATTAAAAAAAAGAAAATCAATCCGCTGAGCCCAGCAATCTTTGAAATGACTTGAATTCAAACTCCCTCCACTGGCGTTAACAGCAAAACTTTGTTATTGTGATATGGTGGGCAAGAAATTTCCCTGGCAAAAGGCCTGAAAATCTTGACATGTATTGATAAATGAGAATATGTCCTTGAGACAAATGTGGTTTGACCTGTTTTCATCCCTGACTGTTAGAATTTAAATAAACATCTTGGGCTCTTGGACAGTTTTTTGACATCGGCACGCAACGCCTGTCGCCAGCAACCATCATAAACATGTTCATGAAGACAAACAAACAAGAATTAGCATGTGTTAAAATGACAGTCAACCCAAAAGTCAGAATTCTGTCAGTTTATTCAGCCCCAAGGATCATACAAACACATAAAGGACAAAAACGGCATAAAAGAACAATGAAAGTGGTTCAGTGGGACACATGTTTTGAAGTCAAACCTTTGTGTGATGAGCAGATGGAAATTAAAAAGGATAGTTCACCTAAAAATGAAAAATATGCTGTTATTTTATTCAGTCCATCCGAGAAGTTGGTGATAATACCATACGTCATTTTGCTACAGTAAACTTTCACTCTTGTGAACACACACAGAAGCTGTGGATTAAAGGTAATAATGCTGTAAATATTGTTAGTTTTCTTACACAGAATATGTACTGTCAGGAGCAACATGTATTAATTTTGTGATGCCTGTATATGCAAGAGCTAAACTGGGCTATGTTGGTAATTCATCAGTGAACTTTCCTTGTACGTTTTTAACCGGCACCATTCTCATTCTTACTAATTCAAGCAGTGTTTAAAACTTATTGACTTTGTGGAACATGGTAAGTTAGATATGGCCTTAGGGTTCTTCACTATTGACATTGTCAGTTAAGGCCTTGATATACTTTAAACTAAATCGAAGAATGAACTGAAACCAATAATATCCAGATGCAGACCCGCAGACCCACACACGTTTCAGGCACACACAATCCAGCACACATGATCAACCATATATGGTTACAACGGATGTTAATGTTATTAACGTCTTCTCAGACATCGTCATCAATATATTTTTGTATATGTTGTTAATAAATATTGTACACAATAAAGTATACTATTTCACAAATATGCCAATTGAGACGGGCGAATGGGGAACATTGTTTCCGATCGTCATTCAATATAATAGACTGAACAGTTTTCTATCAGTCATCATAGATGATCAGTCATTATTTATATGACAGAGTCAATATCGCAGATACTCGTTTGCTGGCTTTGCTGAAACATTTTTCAGAGATATATATATAAACGATCAAAATTGGACAGGTTTAATTTATATAATGGATTCATTATAATGAAGGAAATATAGCAAGTTAATATGTATAGCCTATAATACATCTTTATTCATTCATTCATACATTTTCTTTTCGGCTTAGTCCCTTTATTAATCTGGGGTCGCCACAGCGGAATGAACCGCCAACTTATCCAGCATATGTTTTACGCAGCGGATGCCCTTCCAGTTGCAACCCATCACTGGGAAACATTCATACACACTCATTCACACACATACACTACGGACAATTTTGCTTACCCAATTCACCTATACCGCATGTTTTTGGACTTGTGGGGGAAACCGAAGCACTTTTGCTAATTTGACCTAAATGCATTGCCATGTGGATGGGGCCTGAGTCACTACTTAAAGGCAGGATACACTAAGGCAATTGTTGGCCATTTGACAGTATCAGGCCGTCTGTGAGCATCTCTCAGTCTAGTTTTTTTGCCAGGCTCACCTTGGAGGGAGTTTATCTGATTCAGCATGTAGAATCGATGTTGGCTGCTTGGTGAAAGAGAGCGCTCTGATTGGCTATTTGGCTACAAATAACGAGAAAAAAAAGATTTAGGTTTTCTAGATGTTTTTGATTAAAAAACGGTTCCATTTTATTGTAACAAAGAAATGAATGCTAAAAAATAATACCCCCAAAAGCCAAAACAAATCCCACTTTGACTCCAGTTTGTGTTTTTTTTTTTTTTTTTTTTTTTCTGGAAGCCATAGACCTGCTTTTTATGAATCACCAAGGACCACAGCTTCAACCAAAAATCTTCTACTGAAGAAAAAGTCACAGAAAATCACAGTAGCCATAATTCAATTTCACTATTTGATGAGCAGCCTCATTTTGTTCACCACCGTAGAAAAATCATAGGATTGGAATGTCACAAGAGTCAGTAAATGATGTCATTTTTGCTTGTACTGTCCCTTTAAGAGACAGAGCCATATATTTGTTATTGCAGGATGAGACTAATGTGTGGTAAACATTTCAGCGGCAATAGTAACCTTAATGTCTCCAGCAGTCTCAGAGTGGGCGGGGTGCGAACAGCACGTGTCACTTCCTGTGAGACCCATCCCTCTTCTCAGCGGTCACTTGTAATCCCTGTGTTGAGTCCAGACGGTCACAACACGGCTAGCACACAATGAGCCAAAACACATGAGCAGCTCCACTCACTTCCTGCCATTTGGCCTTATATGTTACGTAACTCCACATTCAGGGTGGATGTGTGGAAGCATTGCAGGTTATGAGATTAAACAGTCTGTATGAAAGCCATGAGCCACAAGTTGAGAAGCACTATTAAGCTGGACAAGAAAATTGATTAATGTCCAGTGTGTAATAAAAATTTATCAGTACATTAAAAAAGTAAAATCCTTTCACATAATGTCAGATGACACGAATAAAGAGACAAGCAATCGATATTCCATGTTAATCAGTCATGACTAACTTGTGTTTACTACACTAAAAAACCTGACTTATAAAATCAGAACTTAATGGTGCCTTTATACAGAATCTGACAAACGTTATGTAGCTTTTAACACATCAAACTCATTCATTCATTCATTTTCCTTCAGCTTAGTTCCTTATTTATCAGGGGTTGCCACAGCGGAAAGAACCGCCAAATATTCCAGCATATGTTTTACGCAGCGGGTGCCCTTCCAGCTGCAACCCATCACTGGGAAACACCCATACACTCTCATTCACACACATACACTACGGACAATTTAGCTTACCCAATTCACTTATAGCACATGTCTTTTTTTTCTTGTGGGGGAAACCGGAGAACCTGGAGGAAACCTACGTGAAGACAGGGAGAACATGCAAACTCCACACAGAAATGCCAACTGACCCAGCGACCTTCTTGCTGTGACGTGACAGCGCTACCTACTGCGCAACTGTGCCGCCCACTGGGAAAACACATCATACTTAAAAAAATATTGATTTGATAACATTAAAATATATTTTTATTGCACTGTGCTGGGTTGTGGCTGGAAGGGCATCCCCTGCGTAAAACATATGCCAGAGTAGTTGGTGGTTCATATCGCTGTGGTGACCCCTGATAAATCAGGGACAAGGCGAAGGAAAATAAATGAATGAATGAATACTTGTACTATTATCAAATTAATGAATAAACAATAAACTAAAACAATTAAACAACTAATATATATATATAATCCTTATATAATTCTCAATTATTTTTAAATAATGATTAAATGTGATTGTACTGTGGTTGGCATAATACACCATGGAACAATGCATGCAATGTATTACTGTTGCCAAGCAACAGCAATTAAATATTCTGTGTATGAATGATTGACATAATAATATAGAATTTAAATGATGCACAAATGTGTTCATGCATTGGCATTGCCTATTTATTTTGGATAATTCAAAGCAAATCAGATATTCTAGCTTGAATACCCATGTTATTTAGACAACGTTCAGTTCTATTTAGGTATGTGTGTGCAAGTGTGTGTGTGCGTTTATGAGTAAATTAGGATAAGTTAAAGAGTTTTGCATCTATGTGCTAGCGCTATAATTTCTAATGACATGCTTGGCACCGCACACCCGTGGCTTTGGGCTGGAGCACATGGGACAGCAATGGCGGCCGCATTACTCTGCAGCATGACGAAGTGCTTCTGCCACGCTGGCTAATGTGGCTGTGCTTCCCTGTGAAGTGCTGATGACGGGGCAGCTCCCGCTTCTCTGTCCCCAGCCAAAATTCTGCCGGTCAGTCATGCCTCTTCTCCCTCGCTCTTTCTGCTGCTCTTGCATTAATAAAGTGCACAGTGAAGATTTTCAAAGCATCCACTTCTGCTTGTGAATGCATGATTCTGAAGCATTTATTACTACTGCCCTGAGAGGAAAGTTCAGGTCAATCTTTCAATACAACAGCCCACAGATGCAGAAACAGCAAGCGGAGCTCATGACGAGGGTTGGGTGAATTTAACTGATATGGCCAGAAATATGATATAACTTCAAAGTATATTTAAAGTGTGGAGGTGTTACAGTGGTCCACATGCCAAATACAAACACAACTAACAAATGAGAGATCCTTGAAGTGCCCCTTTTATGCCATTTTAAATGTTTCTAATTTTGTTCTGGTCTCCTACAATAGATACACTTTCTTCCAAGGTCATTTTTTGTGTCTGAAACCATTTGTTCAAGGATTCATTCTTTCTAAACTCCCCTTTTTAATCGTCTTCTCTGTTTTTTTAAATGGCACACAATAAACAAAATGGTCATTCTAGGGGATCGAGATGGACCTTTTTCAGATTTCTGGGTTTCTCAGTAGCAGAATGCGTCATAGTTGGGTAAACTTAGAAAGCAGTGAATGGGAGAGTACAACAATTCTGAGTGAAGAGCGAACAAGCACAGCACAGCTTCCCCAAATGTTAAGTTCACACTTCACAATTTAGCCTTGGTGATCACTCACCGACAGGTTTTGTAAAGTTGCTGACAAATGGCCAAAATCAGAGGCAAATTGATGCTCGTTCACACCAGTGACAGTCACACAGTGTTAATTAGCAAAGACGTGATTTGAGAATTGTCAAAGTGTACTTAAAATGAACGGCAAGACACCCACAACATGGATATACATATAATAATACAACTAAATTGGTATTTATCCAACAGATAGAAGCAACAAAGATGCATTATTAAGGCCCATTTACTTGGGAAGTGGAAAGTAATGGAATAGCCGCATAAGGGTCCCTTTTACATGCAGTGGAATAATTTTGTCCAGTGTAATTTTGTCCATGATCAGTGCAGATCATGGTTTCAGGTCAGACATCTCCATATAGTTACAATCAACAAAGTCACATTTGTCTTTACTTAAATCTGACACAAATGTTGAGCAGAGCAAAAGTTCAACATTGTCCCTGGCAGATTCAGTCTCTGCCTGTTTCCCATCTGCCTGGATTTTGGTTTTCTGTTTCCTTAAAAACTGTCAGCCAGATTCTCTCTAGGCTTGGTGAACTGTTATGAACATTTTATGTTTGTTCAAATCATTGGCAGTTTGTACAATAAAGACAATTTTGAGTCTGAGTAAGTTATAACAACCCACCAAAATTAGGGGGTTCAATTAAAAATTGCAGTGGGCAGAAGAAACGAGTTTGGTTTAGTGGGCCATGGGTTCTAAATAGTTGGACCAATGCTTCCCAAACATTTTAAAAAGGATGACTACATGATTTGAGGGTCCAAGCAGTTGTTGTTTGCAGGTATTATTTTGCTACAAACCTTCCTAGATTTGTGCAGGAAGTAAAGGTGGAATTACTAATGACTTGTTCTTGAAGATTCTTTCGTTTGGGGGACAATTGCTGCATCTGAAACAACACACTACTTCACACCTTTTCTAATGCTTATATATTGCATCACAACTGAGAGCTCTAAAATTGCTATATGATCGTGCGTTCTTGTAATGTAGTCTTTGAGGGTCATCTGGTCATCAAGGATCAACCCGAGATTCCTGACCAAACTTGATGGGAAAATTGTTGATAGCTGTATAGTGAAATTATGATGTATAGGAGTGGCAGGGACTACAAGAAGCTCTGTCTTTGCCATACACTGCAGATGATGATCTTTCATCCATCTTCAGATGTCCTCCAGTCTGAAATCCCTGCAGCTACCTGTAGCTTAAGATCATCTGGTTAAAGTGAAAAATACAGGCATAGTGAAACCATGAGCCTGAATAATGGGTCCCAGTGATGTGGTGTACAGTATATGGAGAACAAGAGAAGTCCAAGCACTGAACCCTCTGGAACCCCAGTGACCAGATGTTGAGATATGAG
This sequence comes from Danio choprae, assembly GCA_903798125.1. Taxonomy (NCBI): domain Eukaryota; kingdom Metazoa; phylum Chordata; class Actinopteri; order Cypriniformes; family Danionidae; genus Danio; species Danio choprae. The sequence continues at coordinate 5,758,562 of CAIGQW010054217.1, read as the reverse complement.
ACCCCACAGCAGACAAACCTCAAAGACCTGTCTGTCAGCCGAGATTTAACAAAGTGCAGCATCTCTAATGCCCAGCAATGAGTTGTAAAAATAATATTTTTTAGGTTTTCCAGTCCGTGTCCTTGAGCCAACTCCTGAGGTAAACCAGGGATAAATTGTGAATAAGTTGCCTCCTCAGGTGTTGCCATCCAACACATTTTTTTCTTTTTTTTTTTAAACTCTCTATGCTGCGTCCCAATTCGCATACCTGTACTATGCCCTAAAAGTATGTACTTTTTTTTGTAAAGGAAATGTATATACTGTTGAGTGTGTAACAGAAGAGTATACAAGCTTTGGGACACACTACTTCCTTGTTAACAGATCGTTATGGTGCTTAGTTACGAGCCCTGTCGATCATCCACACATCATCCACATTTCTTTCATATTTAAGTTCCTACCTTATTGGAGATTCAGCAGCAGAATAATCTGCCATTCACGAGTCTTTCATGCAGACATCTCCTCACCTCCTTGGATAATTATGCATATAAAAGTTAATGTCCAAACACGTCTTTATATAAGTTCACGTTGTTGTTGCAGATAAAACATAACACAAAAACACGATTTAAATATTTTCCAGTGGGCTAGATATTAATTAACAGTCATACAAACTTCTTTACCGAAGCCTCTCTAGTTGACGGTTGGTCTTCCATCATGTTTGTCGTTTATTTACACATTTGACACGCATTTGTAGTTCTGATTAAATTTGCGTCCAATATTTACAATACTGTGGACAATATCAGCGGTTAGAGTACAGACGGTTCTACACTTAAAATTTTTCCCGGAAATAGTAAACCATCCGGGAACATTTGGCATACTCTTTTCTTGGACCAGCAGATCTTTAACATTCCAAAACAGCCATAATAAACTCTACATGAAAGGTTAATATCTGAAAAAGCATAATAGAGGCACTTTAGTATTTCAGCCTTTTCACCTAAAAAGCTACAAGATGGTGAGGAAATGTTAAAAAAAACAAAACATCTAAGATATTTACATTAAATATAACTGTGGAAACTTCATAGTTACAAATGAGCAATAAAATTCTCCTCTGTGCTCAGAGAGCTTTGCAGTTGATTGTTTTTTAAATCTCTTTCTCTCCAAATCTGGGACAGTGAGCGTTTTACCATCTGGGACAAAAGAATCGCCATTGTGGCTGGGACTGAATGACCGGTTTATGATTATCACGCTGAAGTAATTAACAGCACTCCATGTGGATTATTAAGTGGTACTTAGCGGAGGTTAATTAATTGCACTGTTCTAATTACAATGTAAATTAAAACTGCAAAAAACAATGAGCATTTCCCTGAGAGTGTAATCAGTCAAAAACCATACACAGCAAGATAAAAGTATTCATAAATAAACGATACATGCAGCGCACTGAGAGAACCTTATCCGAATCAAGTAATTTACTGTCGACCTAATTCACTGAAATCCCAAATAAATGCTACTATTTCCTTGTGCAATTCAGTGAAATGCTTTCAATTAAGAATAACTCTGGATATACAATAGCCCAATTAGCAGACTTTTATAAATTTGGATGACAACAATATGTTCATTTAGGAAGTTGTGTTCTTGAAAAAGTTCAACAAAATAAATGCTTACAGAAAGTTCATGGGAAATAATTAAATGTTCATTTTTAATAACTAAATAACATTGGTGTGTCAGCATTCCCTGTTCTCTGGTTGCAATGTCAGCAGTGCTCCATGTGCATCAGATTATTACCTGCATTTTGTTCGTATTAATTTGAACATGCCATTTCTGAAATGACTTACAGGGTTGATAAATCAGTTTGCAGCTGCAATTTAATCCTGCATTGACACTGCTCTTTATTTTAGACAGCTATAGAGGCAACTTATGCATTACATATTCATTAAGAGAAACCAAAAGAAACTGACAAAACTAAAGAAACTGTTTTTTGTGCATGTTAAAAAATTTCCAAAGATGCATTCATTAGAGCTGTCAAAATAAAACTAAAATCACAGTAATCACATAAAAAACAAACAAACAAAAAAAAATCTAATTAACAGTCTGCCATAGTTTGGAGATTTTTTTGTGCTGGTTTGTAAATGTGCATATATTAAAAAAGAAATCTAATAAAAATCTAATGAATAATTTTAATTAGTAATAGGTCATAGCTTGCACAATTTGTGCAGGTTGATAAATTCTCACATATTTTATGAAGACTGTCAAAACTAAGAATATAATAGTGTTTGGGGACTAGATTAGTGTCAAAGAGCCGTGTGTGTATGTGGACTATTTTTGAACATTCTTCGAAACATGTTTTAGACATTCTTTAGATATTTTGTGCAGGTAACTAAAGGTTCTAAAGTTTATTAGGACTGTCAAATTGGAATATTAGGACCTATCAATTTGGGGATATAATTAAACTTTTTTACATACTTTAAAAACAAAATCATAATTTTAAACATTTTTTGTGTATGTTACTTAAAGGTTTTTTATCAAACATTCAATCAATCAATCAATCAATCAATCAATCAATCAATCAATCAATCAATCAAGCAATCAATCAATCAATCAATAAGCATAAATAAGTTTTAAAAACCTGTGCATTTGACAAAACAAAATTCTAAAACATGTCACAATTAAATAATTTGTCACAATTTTTTTTGTCACAATTAAATAATGTTAATAGCCTACAATGACTTTCATACAAGCTAACATTGGGCCTATTGTGCAAGCAATTAGAAAAGTCATTTTAGGAGGCCCTGTGTGTCTGTCCAGAGATTTATATTCCACTCCGAGATTTTCCAGGTCTTGGCTCAGTCTTCATCTTGTTGCATCATGGCCATTGCACACTGGCACTTTGGGCTGAGAGCATTCCTCTGAGTTACAGTCTTCTCCTGTTTACTGCTCCCTCGCGGGCACCTTATGGACTTGCCGAGGCTTTAACCATTTACAACATAAAGCACAGCGCTAGTGATGATGTAGCTCTAAACCTCGTCATTCTCAGTCTCTTCAGACTGGCTCATCTATCATCCATCTCTCCTCGCACAAGTTCAGACAGCATCCGAGCGGTGAAGCCAAACGCCACCTGCGATTCCCATGCAGTGCTTCGCTGCGCCGGGAAATTTGGGGGCCTGTCATCAGCGCTATTCATGAAAGCTGGCTGGCCATGGAAAGAGCCTTTTATGAGGGTCTGATCAAGGCTTGGCAGTGGGAGTGGGTACATACTTAGCCCCCTTCTGCGTCTCTGTCTGTCTCTCTCTTTCTCTCTTGGGCTCTATGCAGAAAATTCGCAGCTCTGTTGCAGGGGTGAGGACAGCTAAAGGTCAGGGTGGCACTGGTTTAGCCAAAACTATGTCTGTTCCAGTATTTCAAAGCTGTCGGAATATACAAATTAGACAAAAGTTTGCATAAGCACCTTGTTTTGTTTGTTTATAGTAGCAGTTAAAATGTTAATGTACTGAAGGCGCAGGTTTTCTGATGGATGTCCTCTCCAGGATGGAGTAACATATATAATTTCTCATGTCTTTATGATTATTAATAAAGTTGAATGTTTAAGGGCCTAGATTATATGATGACCTCAGTGTCATCCCTCTTCAGAGTTAAACTGGATAAAATATGTGTGTATTTGCTTTTTCTGTATGCCAAATCATTTGTTTCCTCAGGATCTACCAAGCTAGGTCAGAGGTTATGGAGAACTGGACTCTAGAAGAATTGGAAACAACTGTTTTCTGAGTTATTTGCCATTTTACACGTTAAATCTTTTAAAGTAAAATCCTTTGTATGTAAGCTGCCAGTTTGGATGTTGATAATACCAGTTTTTAACCAGTTTGATAAGGCGGCTGAGAGTACACTACTCAGCCTTGAGTAAGAAACAGATTGTACTTTATGTGTGTGTTCTATTCGTTTGTGGACCATTTGTCTGCGGTCAGCTCTGAATACCCTAGTAGCTGTCTGAATTTTGTATGTGACGCCTAAATAATCATTGGAAGATATTGTTCGGAATTACGCACACACACACGCACATGGAAATTTTCTAAGTGTATCTGTGTTTTAACCAACCAGGTTAAAACACCTATATGTATGATGCAGTTAATGACGTTATGTGAGAGTATAAGTGTTGTTGTTTTGAGATTGTAAGCAGAGCAGCCTATATAGGAACTCTACGAGAGTGTTGAAACTGGTTTCTGCTGATGAAGCTGAAAACTATCTTCAGTAAACTTTCTTTATAATTGAATCTCTGACTCTGGCTCTTCTTCATCTTCGATCATTTTTACGTTAAAACTATTGGTCCCAGTACACTGTAAAAAGTGATTATTTACTTTAAAAAAGTGAGTAAACCCATTGTAAATTCAAACTGTTAAGTTGATTTGAAAAAAGCTTACTCACTTATTTTATATACACATATATAATTATGCAAATTGTAAATTTACTGAAAGATTTTAAGGCAACATGTTTACTCACCTATTTTAAGTAGGTCAACTAATCATTTTTACAGTGTAGTGCTAATTATTTGACCTGCATTACTAATTGTTTAGTTTTGTGGGAATTATGCGACTTTCTCATTAGTTATCTGGGAAGAATAAAAAAAAAGTTACTGAATTGGTTAGTTTACCCAAAAATAAAAATTATGTTACTTTATGTGTGCACAAAACTATTTGCGTAGCTTTATAAAACTTTGATTTAACCACTGAAAGAATATGCTTTGTTTTGAGGATGTTTTTTGGTATTTTTACACTGTTGCAAATTATAGTACAATGGCGAGTGCATCAAGTAAGAAAAAAAGGCAGATGTGTGCACAATCAGTGGAGGCTCGCACTAAAGAGCCAAGGGAAAATATAAATCCAGCTTTAGTTAACATTAATTTGTAGTTAATATTGTGTTGCTCATTTGCATAACTGTAATGATTGATTTCTGAAACAAATCATGTGAGCACTGAAGAAATAAAATAATATTAAGTTAAATTTCACAATATGCTGTTTTTTTATTGCATTTTTGATCAAATAAATGCAACCTTAATCATGAGACTTGTAACCAATAAAAATGACAAAAACTCAATTTGAATGAAAGATAATTCAAATAAAAACAGACCTTTGTGTCCTGGACACTCTGGCTCCTAATTAATTACCCAGCATGCTTTTTTCTCTCAGTGTACCCTATAGTGTGCGCCATTCAGTTTAGGGCATGGTCTTGATGAGAATATGATGGACAGGCATCCATCATCATGAATCTGTGCAAATATCCCATTAGCAATAAATGAGCTGGGTTTTATTAGACTCATTATGGTCATTTACAAACCTGCTCATTTTCATTCCCTATAAACAGTGGGTCAGAAACAAACCCACATTTAAATATATAATTAGTTTTTTATAATCTATGTGTTGGAAAAGTATTATGTTCATTCTTTTAAAAATAATTATTTAATAAAGGTAACATACTGTGGAACTGTAAAATTTTAATTAAAAGGGAAGTTTTAAAGTACAAAGGTGGAAGTAGTGTTTACTTTAAAATATGTACATTAACATTACCTGCATCCATTCTTTTGGATGTAAAATCTTTTATTATCTGACATTTTCTGCTATCATCAACTTCATTACCTACACTTTGCTAGTACCTGGTTGGACCCTTTTTGCACTGAGATCAGCCTTAAATTGATAATCTGATTCTTGTTCTTAGACTGGTTCTATCTCTCATCAAAAAAAGTTGTTTTCCAAAATTGAACAGACAGACGCTTGACACTGAGACATCAAGTGACCGAGTGCACATGCACACTCAGACATGCATGCTCTCTTACTTCCATGATTTCCGAGATATTGTATCTAATCTGTGGGCATCAGGGAGGCACTAGGAATATGCAGGAGACTCCCAGAACTTTCAGAAGAGGTGGGATGTCTGCAACACACAGTTAATAAGGTGTACCTAATAAAGTGGCCAACTAGTGTTTATCTCAAAGCGACTTGCAATTAACGCCAAAAAAGCCAAATGTGCAGGGTAAGCATACATTTGGATTGCTGTTAAATGAGAGAAGTATTTGCAAAGGAAAATATAGTATTGACAAACATAGAATAGTATAGTATTTATTACAGTCTAGAGCACACCTCGCCATCATCTCTCTTCTGTCATTCTGTACTCTTCCAAACAGACCCCATTATGCCTCCCAATCAGTTCTGTTAGGAGTCTAAAGCAACGCAGCAGGGTGATTACGATGCACCTCTGGTCGCACGAATAATCAAGCCTCTGACCTGTTCATTTTATTCTAATTTGTTTGGCCCCTAACTCTCTCTCTCTTTCTCCCTCCCTCCGTCCTCTCCAATCTCCAGCAAGACCACAGATGTCGCACCACTGACCGTGGCGTCTGACCTCTACGGGGATGTTTTCAGAAGTGTCTCTCTACCTGCCTGTCCCCTCTGCCTTTGTCTCTGGGTGAGGAACTGCGGGACGTGCGTCCACCGAGGCCTGTTGTCAGGAGAGAGCTGTCTTCGTCCAGCAGATCTGCCCACCTGGTGGGACTGTGGCCTCAGCGCTGACACGGCTTTTTAATATTTCACCACACGCAGCGTACACCATATGTCCCTGCCCCCCCATCCATCTCAACCCTCATGAATAATGAATCTGTAATGCACTTCTAATATTTGGAGGAGAAAAAAATTACGCCTATAGCTCTACTTTTGGACTTTGTATTTTTAGAAGCTATGACATTTCTTCTTTCTTTTTTTTCCAGTTCAACCTCAATCACACAGCAATAGCTCTGCAGGGGACAAAAGAGAGCGCCGGTAGAGTGTTTGTCTCTTTCTCTCTGTTTTATGGATCTGACAAGGGATACGAGCTCAGTGAATGCTGCATGAGAGCGCTTGCCAGTAAACACCGTGACCACTTTTTTTTTCTGTAACATATTCTTTACACATCTGACCGAACACAAGACTCAAGTGTTACCCTGTGTCACCGGGAGAATAAGTACACAAATTTGCCTGAACAGGTTTGCAGTGGCAGCAAAGCATTTTTGCTTGCTGTGTGAGATTTTCTTGTCATACTGATAGGAAATCCATTTCTCCTGTGCCTTCGGTAATACATCTGCTTTTCCTTAGCCAAAAATACCCAAATGCAGTCGCTCGCTTCATGCATGTCCTGTCTCAGGGTGCCTGCTATTGGGGTTGTCAGATGCTTACGCCAAAACATGGCATTGAATTTGCTTCTCCGTGCTTTTCTGCCTGTGCCGCCCTCATCTTGTTGAGAATTCTCCCTTAAGCCGCCCTGACGGACTGTGAGATTAGAAGCTCAACCTATTGAATTGCAGTTAATAATTCATGACATAATTTTGCTTTATCTCGGGGACTTGATACATGAGTCAGGGGCTCCCATTTATCAGGCTGCCATAACCTTTTATAAGCATAATGAATTGCATGCAGTTGATTTGTTGATGTTGAAAGGTTGAACTGGGCTGCGGCGCTTGAGAGAAAAGTGCCTGCACAAATAATTGCACTTTTTCTTTTAGCAGGCAAATTAATATCAGGGCTTGGGGTTAATGTTGGCATTTACTGCGGATTCATTGAACGTGCCACATCACCCGTCTCACCGAACATGTGTGCGTTGGAGAGTGTCACTCAAAACCACTTGCTATGCAATGGGATGCCTCTGATCTGGCCCTGTTTAGCAAACAGTGGACGATTGTGCCCTTTAAATAGCTGATATACTGAGTAGATTGGTGGGTGTGTGCTAAACTTCTGAAATGTAAATTTACAAGCACGAACTGATGTTAACATGTTTGAGCATAAAATGCATTTATCTTACAAAATCATTGGGAGAACGATAGGATAATTGTTATTTTAGCTACTATACCTTTTTCAGGAAAAATCCCGCATGTAAGGAGTAGGTAAAACAGGCCTTACATTGTGTGATTTATAATAATCCTATATGATTGCTTATCAGAGTGTATGAACATGATGCCCATGTCATACTGTATCTCAGTTATCATAATGTCAGACTACATTATATGCCAATCAAGACACACCAAACACGAACACACAAGAAGAATTGTCCAGAGTTTGACATCATCATCTGTGTTACATTCAGTAATCTGCATTCAAAAAATGAAACCTCATAGCAAACCTAAACAATTCGTTGTGGTAATTTTGTATAAAAAGAAACAAAATAATAATAATAAAAGCAACAAAAAATGTTTTGACATTTCCCTGCAGTAGTTTGTCATTGTCATGCTCACTGCATTGTAAGGTTCAGCACTCCTATTGGTATTTGACAGACTTTATAATAGAAGTCACTGAAGGAGAGCCCTTTAAAATCTTCTGACACTGCCAGAACTTTATTGAAGTGAAAATTCGATTGTAACGGACATCAAACCAATGGTCAAAGACCACAGATTTTAGCCTAGAATAATAGGAATCTTTTAGGATTTCCAAAAATTGTTTCAAATGACCAAATCATGGATGAAATCACACACTGTGAGCTGGGCTTTAGAAGTAATAAGATCTCAGCGGATGAGCACTAATCTTCCATTTGTATGCTTCATTCTTTGGTAAAAGACAAACTACTGGTTTAGCAAAGCAGCATGCAATGCCTCTCTTTGAAGACTATCTTAAGATCTGTCTGTTATATGCTCAAAGCAGCTCTATGTAAGTTTTTCTACCTCTAAATAATGTCTCTACATTTTTACCAGTGATAACTTTGTAGGGATGGATTTTACTCAGAATTAAGATGTGCCAAACAACAACAACTCTGGTGGCAAACAACAAAAACTCTGGAATCTGAAGAAAAAGGCTCAGGATAGACTTTGACCTCTTTCCTGAACTTTTCTTTCCCTCTGGTATTGATAAATACTCAGGTGTGACTGGTAACAAGGTTTTGTTCACTATCTTTAATAAATTTGGATTAAATCCCAACAGATGAGTAATATCATAAGTCACTGGTTAACTTTAACAAAATAATCATTCATTGCTATTTTAGGGTATTTAGAAGGATGAAATGTCTCGGGTCGCAAGTCTGTATCCAGAGCGGCCCATAGTGAAGAGCTCTCAAGCTCAACACTATGTATAATTTGGATTTGCATTAAAAGTGTAACTCTTTACTCATTACTCTTAGATTTTTCTTTGAGTCATTGATGTTGTGCATTTACTTCTGAATTGGCTTTTATTGGTTGATTCTGTAATTGGCATGATGCACTTGTATCTGGAAAATAAATGTTATAATGTGACATGATTTTATTGATTTTCAAGGCGCATTTGACTGTATGTAGCAATTTGGCACGGCAGCATGAAGACCTTGTAATCATTTAAACACTGATATTAGCAAGTTGTATGGAAATGACTAAATTCACTACTCTTTTAGTATGCGTGAGCAGGAGGCAACCACACTACTTGAGTATTAGTTAACCCTACATCTTCTGACTAACTGTCGAGTGTCGAGATAATGTCCATGAGAAGAAATGCAATACCAGGGCGTGGAACTCTAAGTGGCGTTTGGTCGTAATGAACATACAATAAAGAATATCGGAACCAATAAAATATATAAATCTAAATTGTATCACAACTAAAAATGTGATCAGCTAAAATCATAAATAAATTGGAGTCAGATTGAACTCGGAGCTGAAAACAAGTATAAATACATTCTAAAAAAAAATTATTTTCAGAAGCGCTAAAAAGGCTCACATGCGTTTAACCTTCGACCATTCATCGGATTTTGTCGTAGGGCTGATAGAATGGAATCTTACACTTTTAACTATATTAATTCTGCTGCTGTAGCTACCAGATCTGCCCCCTGAAACCCATGCAACTTTGTATGAGCGACCTTGTACACACAACCCTTCCCATGCCCTGCCAGCAAACATTTATTATCAAAATTTGATGTAGTTATTATCAAAATGCTTTGCAAAATGATGTATTTCAGTATAGGCTGAAAATCTGAAGTCATATTTAACCAAGATTTACTCACTTTCTGGAATTGCAACTTGTACATTTATATTATCTATTTATTCATAATTCACATTAGATAAGGACGGACACTAAATAGTTTATTCTTAGTAGCTACTTTAAGCTGCTTTTAGCATGTGTTTACAGAGATTATGTTGCCATTATTATGACATTTTAGTGTATTAAATGGATTATTAGACAGAACTATTATAAAGTGAGAAACTTACCGATCATTGACGATGAAATCTGTTAATTAACAGTTGCCTGAAGTTAATTTATTTGAGCACTTATTAGCACAATTATTCAAGTATTACTAGAATGGTAGGTTAGGGTTAGTAGAATAAGATGGCCTACGAAGTTACTTACAGTCAGTAGATAGTCTGTTGGTTATTAATCAAACAGTCTAACAGGCTACTCTAATCACAGCTAGTAAACAGTTGAAAAGTTACATGGGATATCAAAATACTTTAATAAATGACTTTGTGGCAAATTGTTAAAATCATTTGACCTTTTCTTAGATTATTACTCAAAAAAAAGCAAGTATCTTTAACATACATGAACACTTGCTATAAACTAGCTCACTCACGGATCATAATTTGAAGTCATTTTATGTTCATTTTGATCAATACAAAACCAAACATCACTGGTTGAGTGGGTGAGATGTTTACTTTGTAATTAGTCAGTGCACTTCCACACAACCAGACTGACCTAATCAGACAAATTTGTGCAGCAACTGCGAACATAATCATATTGATGGAGCAATCACAGTAACATTTAAAATGAGTCATTTTACGTGATTGCTTGGTTAAGTATTATTTTTGGGGATTTACACTTTGCTAAAGTACAATTTTAAGTGTCATCTATAGTAGAGACCAAAATTCCCTTGATATTATGACATATAAGCAACAGGCTCAAACCTCAACCACAAATACCATCATAGGTTACTATCAACCTTTTTCCTCATGTGACTATACTAGTGTCAAATTCCTGGTTGTACGTCCAGTTTGGGGAACTTCCATTCAGAAGAACTCAAACAAAGCACTTTAAATTCTAAAGCTGGCAAATAATCAATTTCTGAAACCAGATTGAGCGGTATGTTTAGCTTTGTGCTTTACATTTACTACATGAAAACGCTTGGGGTTTAAATGAGACATTAGTATCACAAGCATATCTGTAGCTCTTTTGGGTTCATAGATTTTTTCCTTCTGATTATTTTCTCTGTGTATTCCTATCGTATTATTTAATATACTGTATGTCTATTGCTGCTGAAAGACTTGTTTATACTTGTGGTTAATCTTGGTTTGCTGAAATTTTCTTTTAATATTGGTTGGATGAACGGAGAATAATCCCACCTCATTGTGCAGTTTTCAAAACATTATACTGATCGTTTGCAATTTAACGAAGGTACTCCAAATATTCACTCAGCACACCATGGGCCATGGGAAAAAAGAAGATAAAAACATCATGTATGTTTCAGTACTTAAAAGTCTAGATAGCCTTTTTTGAAGCCAGTCTGAAAATAATGAGAAGCAAACACAGGATACACATAAAAGTTACTAAAAAAAAAAAGATGGCTCTGATGGCAACAAGAAACCCTAGACCGCATCCGTATAAACTTCATTTTTTTCACTTAATTTTAAGTCCAGGTTCATTTACAAACAAGGCAAAGTTCAATACTGGATTTTCAAATATTTGTTTTTATCATGCCACAGTCTAGTTCTTCCTCTCGTTCAGGCTAAAGTACAGGCTACTATAGCATATAACAATTTTGTTGTTTATGTAACGCCAGTTTGGCGGATGGTGACAGAACGAGACGGAGATGGAGAGACATTACAAAAACGGGTTTATTAAACACTTACGGGAAACATACACTGGATGCGGGAAGACAGGACGAGACCCACACGAACCAAAATACCGGACAACAATGGACACAGACGAAAGGGTATAAATGGATGGAGGGATGATTACGCTAAAGAGACACAAGGAATGAACGCAGGTGGAACAGATTAACATTGACGGTGGCGGGAGAAAGACAAAGGAATCACATGACAAAAACAAATGACACGTGGACGAACACTGACAGTACCCCCCCCTTTTTGAAGGCGCGTCCTCGCGAGTGAGGAGTGAGCCAACGCGGAGCCCTGGGGGCGAAGGGCCGAGGTGGAGTCCGCAGCTCGGAGGCCGTAGGAGCTGACGCTGGGCGACACCCTCCAGAGGGTGACGCAGACAGGTAGCGCCCACAAGCGAGCTCCATTTCCAGAGCTGGAGCGAGAGCTGGGGGGCTGGCTGACTGCAGCAGTGCTGGAGCTGGATGACTGGCTGCAGTTCTGGGGGACCGTGGGAAGCTACTCATGACCCTGGAGCTGAGGCTTTTCCGGAGAAGGAAGATTAAAAAACTGTGTGGGAACAGTTGGTTGCTGCTTAAACGCAGCGGACGGGTATTGCTGCCTAGACGCAGCGGAAGATTAAAATTAAAGCTCCAGAAGCCAATGAGTAGCCTCCCAGTGTCCAGTCGCTGTCCATCTGCATAGGGGGGGTGGGCGGGACTCTCGCTGCTGTCGCGGGTATCCGCCAGGACTCCCCCTCTTGGCGGTGTTGCCGGCTCTCGCACCTGGTCAGACGGGTGATTAAGCTCCTCCATCTGGGCGCAATTCCGCTCTGTCGCTCTAGGGGGCGATGGCTCATTGGCCAGGGGTGGCTCTCCGTCTGCGGTGGGCTCTGGCAAGCGCTCCCTGCAGGTGGACGATGTTGTTTGGCTGGTCACTGGGTCGGGAGTGGCACTGACGAGATCTTCCTTCAGAAAGGCGGTGAGTGGAAATATTTTACTCGCCAGTGTCCACTCCATATTTGCGGCGATGTTGCCCCGAGGACCATCTTCGGGCGATCGTGCTCTGCTAGAGATGGTGGGCGTGCAGAGCACGTCGCCCGGAAAGCTGTTCAAAGTCGCTCGGATATGGTCCTCAGGGCTGCTCTCCCCCTGCTCCAGCAGGCGGTGATGATGAACGGGAAGGTGGGTGGGGACCAGGAAAACACGGAAGGGAGAAAATAAAACACTGAGGGGCAAAAAGACTATAAAAAGAAAATCGGGGGAAAACACGCCGCTATTTTTGGGTCCGGTATTATGTAACGCCCGGAGGGCGGATGGTGACAGAACGAGACGGCGATGGAGAGACATTACAAAAACGGGTTTATTAAACACTTACGGGAAACATACACTGGATGCGGGAAGACAGGACGAGACCCACACGAACCAAAATACCGGACAACAATGGACACAGACGAAAGGGTATAAATGGATGGAGGGATGATTACGCTAAAGAGACACAAGGAATGAACGCAGGTGGAACAGATTAACATTGACGGTGGCGGGAGAAAGACAAAGGAATCACATGACAAAAACAAATGACACGTGGACGAACACTGACAGTTTACATATGATATTGCATAAATTTACATGTTTTATAAGCTGTACAATAAAAAAGGCTCAGTTTGGTTCAAGTGGAGTTATCATAATGCAAAAATCAAGAAAATCTTTGGATTTGTTTGATTCGTAGATTAGGCTATAAAGGCTATTTTAAAAAAATATATTATATAAGAACTATTAATAACTGTAATTTTTCAAATGGAAAAAAAGGTTGGTTTGTTGGTTGTACACTAAATTATCAAAACTATAGGCTATTTGTTGAGTTTATGACGCAGATTCAGGACAAAGGCGATTAGCATCAGCGCTGGTTTGGCATCAACTCGTCTGTGTCAAACTGCAATATTCTTCTTTCATTTAGCTTCTTTGGCAAATGTGCTGTAGGCATGTGTGGTTGCACGTGTTACTGTTCCGCGAGTTAACAAATATGTGTTACACATTTAGGAACCGATCACACCGAACGTGCCTTTCCGTTCCAAAAAAAAACGCGAAGCGCACTACACTGCCTTTTTTGTTGACAAGAAAAAAAGAAGCGCGATGCTTTTTTATGTCACTTTGAAACGACTGAATCAGCTGAACCGTATTGTGCGCGAGTGTTGCTGTCAATGTTGTTATAATTGTAATATTTAATAACATTGTGATATTCAAGATTTGTAAAGTCATACAGCAATGAATAACTTGAAACAGCGACCACTAGTCTCTCCTCCATCAGTAAAAGTTCTCCATTGTCGTCTTGACAACACAAACAATGCAGTCACCTCAACGGAAACCCCCCTCTGATTTCATTTGATTGAAGAATGAAAAAGACGCGACTGACGTAACGTGCTTTTTCCACTGAGGGTTGACTTTTATTTCAACTGCGAGCACACAGCGTGCAATAGCAAATACGCGAGGCAAGCAGGGCGCATAAGCAGCGTGTAAGACACTCATGGCCATTAGTAAACCATTAAAAAGATGCCCCTCTCAACACAAAAAGCGTGTTCGCTGTGATTGGCCTTTTATGCAGTTAAACTTTAAAAATATCTAAAATAATTTTTTTCAAACATTTAATTGATACCATGAATTGGTTACAAACACACCCTTTCGTTTAATGGTTAATCGGTTATTCTGAGCATCCCTAACTTCAGTAGTTAAGATTTTTGTGTATTAAATATGGTCAATGGGCATTCAACTGAAAGTGCTTGACGTAGAAGAACCAATTATGTGCACACACGAAAAGAGCACACATTTCAGTTTGTTATACCTTTCATCAGAGAACTCCTTTCATCTTCAAAAAATATAAAAAATCAAGAATTCTGATGTAATTTAAATCTGTCCTTTTTTCATTTGACTACCGTTTTTTGTTTTGTTTTGGCAGATACTTTAATTGAGTACTTTTTACACCCCTAGTTGGCACTGCTTATTACCCTCATATTCACACTGTGATTTAGATCTCAATGTGAACATAATGAGCTCAAAAGAAGACAAAAGACTCCCTGCCTTGCTGGGTAACTAGGTGTCACTTTTGCCCAGTGTTCCTGTAGAAAAACACATTGTGCACACTATTTGATTTCACATTGTTAATACTGAAATTTTTGCACTGCTGATTATTTCTCACCTGAATTTTCCAAGGTACAACTGTGTCCCTAACTGTGTTAGATTGCACTAACTGCACGACATGCTCTGTTGCCTATGGAGTAAATGAAAGCCGGTAAAAAGTGTGTGTCGTGTGGAGTTGCGTCCTGATGCATTCCTTCATCCGGCTGCTTTTTGCACTGTGCTGACAAATGAGCCAAGGCCGTGCATGAGTGCGTTAGTGAACCGACCTGTTATCTTCCATGATTCAAGGCTTTGTGTTATATTCACAAGTCTGCTTACCAGGAACACAGTGTTGCCTGCTGCGATGCCCTGAGTCTGTCCAGACTATAGATAACACACACATACAGCGACACGCACACACACAAACAAAGATGATGAACACAGTCATGTACACCGAGCATTTGGCAGCAGGGCAGCATGACAGCCAGGGAGTGAATGTGTCAAACACAAGCCCTCGTTAATATTTCACCATCTTGAAACCAATCCCTTTGGCAAGCAGTGGCAGGCCACGGCGGTGCGTTTCGTTCCATCTGAATTGTTGATTATGTTATGTTTGAAATCAGTTCAGAGAGTTTTAATGAGGACATCAGAGACGAGAAATTAAGGTTCCAATTAACTGCGAGAAAAAAACGCTAATGTTTTGTATGATTGTTGTTTACTTGTCACTTACAAGCAAATGCTTCTCTGTGCCGCGTTGTTGTTGCTTTTTTGTGATCTTTAAAAACATGTCACTATCAAAAAGGAAAGTTTGGTGGCAAAATCACAAGTTTCAGCGATTCTCTCATCTAAAAACTACACTGATGGTTACTTCAAGATGATGCACTGATGAAGTCAAAAGAACTGATATTCGCTAGTATTATACTACTTGAGACTGGTATTAAAAGCATTTTTTTGAAGGTCAAACATCATTGCTGTGCACTCTGTAACATTTATTAATTTAAAAGATTAGATTAAATTAAAATTTTATTAAGTGACTCACTGAAATATTGAATTATTTAATAAATCAGAGTTTTTTTTTGAATGATTTAATGACAAGTAAAGTTTTACAAACTAATTTCGAGGAGCACGTGATATGATTGATCGCGGCCTCTCATCCGTAATCAGTAATAATCTGATCAGATTGATTCAAGCTTACAATAAATAGACTGATTTCGCCCTACTACCTTATCTTCATTTTGGAAGAATCCCCCCTTCCACCCCATCTCCTCCTTTTCCTCCCTTTACCAGGGGGAGCTCTCAAGACCTACCTGATCTCGGATCCCCTTATATGCTTATTGACCAGGCGGGAGCCCTGGGCTCAATTATCTCAGAGCTCAGGGTTCTCTCTTGGGACAGCATGCCAAACCTGCCAATAGCGTCAAGCATATCTACGTGTGAACTCTTAAAACACATTTTAAACAGGCACTTGAAGATTTTTTTTAATGATGTCAATTATATTATGACGGCAGCTATTGGCATAACAATGTAATTGATACAATCTTCACTTGAAGCATCACTTCTTAAAATGTTCCCCACTTTAATCGCTACCATAGACAGCAGTGTTTACATCTGAACTAGTAACTTCTGTGATAATTTCACTTTTTGTAACAGAAGTAACAATACTATTGGGCTGAAAAGACTAAGGACTGCTTCATAATTACATGACAGCTGCACTGTCTGGATCAAACACAATTCTGAATGTCTGCTGTGATTGCATTTGTAAAAGGTTTAACAGACAGCTGAATTGTTGTCATTTAGGAAAAAAATCAAGTGGCTTATTAAATAAAAATCCAAATTTCTGCTAGTTAATCAAGAAAATAAAGAAAATGTGATGTATGATCACTCTTTTTTCAAGTGTTTTAGCCTACCAATCCATTCTTGAGGAGCTAAACCAGTGCAGCACACACCTCAGCTGGTGTCAAAGCATCACCAAAAAACACACCAAAAATGCTAATCGTTTTGATGTCACAATTAATTTAAATTGACATCTAACATTGGCTTCAAAAAATAAGTCAAAAATCAGTTGCAGAACTGTCCTGTAATATATATTTTAAGTGTTTTTTGACACCAATGTTAGATGTCAATTTTATGTCATATTGACATCAAGGTAGTTTACATGCATTGTAGGGTACAAAATCCAGTGTCAATTTGTAATTGGAGCTTTCAGATGAATAAAACATTCATTCATTCATTTTCATTTCGGCTTAGTCCCTTTATTAATCTGGGGTCGCCACAGCGGAATGAACCGCCAACTTATCCAGCATATGTTTTACGCAGCGGATGCCCTTCCAGCTACAACCCATCTCTGGGAAAAATCCATACACACCCATTCACACTCATACACTACGGACAATTTAGCTTACCCAAATCACCTTTACCGCATGTCTTTGGAGTTGTGGGGGAAACCGGAGCACCCGGAGGAAACCCATGCCAACACAGGGAGAACATGCAAACTCCACACAGAAACGCCAACTGACCCAGCCGAGGCTCGAACCAGCAACCTTCTTGCTGTGAGGCGAACGTGCTACCCACTGCGCCACTGTGAGGCCCATGAATAAAACATTTATTATATTATTATGATGTCATGGCCTCACAGTGGCGCAGTGGGTAGCACGTTTGCCTCACAGCAAGAAGGTCGCTGATTGCTGTTTCAAGCCTCGGCTGGGTCAGTTGGCGTTTCTGTGTGGAGTTTGCATGTTCTCCCTGTGTTGGCGTGGGTTTCCTCCGGGTGCTCCGGTTTCCCCCACAAGTCCAAAGACATGCAGTATAGGTGAATTGGGTAAGCTAAATTGTCCGTAGTGTATGAGTGTGAATGGGTGTGTATGGATGTTTCCCAGAGATGGGTTGCAGCTGGAAGGGCATCCGCTGCGTAAAACATATGCTGGATAAGTTGGCGGTTCATTCCGCTGTGGCAACCCCAGATTAATAAAGGGACTAAGCCGAAATGAAAATGAATGAATGAATGATTATGATGTCATTATTTTGGTGGACAAAAGAGCATCAATATGTGGATGTCAAATGGACATCAAGGTTTTGACATCAAATCAATATAAGCCCTCTTAAGTTACATCCAAACACACAGCAGAAAAATGAAAGGCACCATTAGCCATATCTGCTTACAAAAAGAGGTGGAGGGGTGATGGCGGAGTCCATAGTCTGCTCAGAGGTGGGCACATGTAAAGAAGTAGATGGTTATGTATAAACTGACACAAAATTCAAAAAGGTATATTCTGAAACATAAATAGACCCAAGACAGTTTATAAAAACAAGCCACATGTTTTCTTTTCAAACTGTCTGAGCTGACAGACACAGCAGAAACCAAGTAAACACAAAGAAATCGACAAAAGTGACAATTTTATCCGAGGTCACCTCGAAATAATAGCACACACTGTATACTAGTAACAAATCTTTTCTATATTTTCTGAAGCCTACATGGAAAAGAGACATTTTATCCATATGAAACCAAAAAAATCTCCATTTGTGAAAGTCAGTTTGAGACCTACACGAATATGAACGGCAGAAACTGTATTTTAGTTTAAACAATTTCTTTAAAGCACTCCAAATAGTACAAAACAGCAGTTTGAGCCTCCCTCTCAATCTATTTCTATAGATCTTGTAATGCATACTGGAGAGTACAGTGATGTAAAATGATTTTGAGGCTGACCTGAAGAAAACAAATGGGTGCTGGGTTGCAAAAGGAGCATATACTTGCCAAGCAGCAATAGCCAGCCTCTTCTAGAAACCCAGAACAAATGTTTGTTTCTTTTTGGCAGAAATAATGATGATGTCTGGAATCACAGAAGCGTTTCTTCTCGCCATTTAATAACCTGCCCAGGGTGCAATTGATTTACTCTACAGATGTATGGGCCCTTTCTGAAATAAATCCAAAAGTTCTAACGGAACTGCTGAAAGTGTTGACTTAGTAAACCACACGCTCATTTTTGAAGCATTACAGTCGAGTTTACTTTGACACCAACCCAGATCAATAGCATGTCCTCCAAGAGAACAAAGTGCAGGGCCTTGACTTCTACTCAAACCAGAATGCCGCAGCGAGCTGGATAAAGCTGGCTTTGCATTTCCCACACCTCGCTAGAAATTGCTTTTATTTGAAACCGCAAAGACCTGACTTTACATGGGTCGAAAAGGTGACCATGTTCGTTCTATGAATATAGTATTGATTTGTTTTTCAAAGGGCTATTTGCATTAAAACAACTATATTACAAAAGGGTATTTCAGAGAATAATGGGTTCCACACACTGCATTTGAGTATGTGTTATTTATTGCTGTGTAAAAACAAGGTACAATGGATCACAGTTGTTTTCCCCTTTAACACTATGCATTAGTTTTAGGATATTATAGATATTATATACATTCTAAATGTGATAAAGCATTAATATTTAAGTGCGGCTGCTGTTTTAAATGCAGTAGAATGCTACCAAAATATGTGCATGAACTAACATCTAAAATTTTGCCACAATTGCTAATAAATTAATGCCACTAACTGAACATATACAGTAACTGATGCAAAGTTTTTTGCCACATGCACATGCAGTATACGCTTTCAGTAGCAACTTAAAAAACCACCTGTTTCATAAATTCACATCTGAGGTATAACTAGGCCTGTATAATTTATATTGTATATTGTAAATACATTGTAGATCACCCATTAACAATAACAGAGTGAACAATTCATAACACTTTGAATCAAATCTATCCAGGAGCCCAAAGCAGCTCTACTGGTTGAAAGAATTATATCAGTAACAGAATGAAGTTGAAAATGAAATACTTAAATTCTACATAATTGTATTATTATTATTATTATTATTATTATTATTATTATTATTATTATTA
>CAIGQW010054217.1:5715234-5735451 GCA_903798125.1 Danio choprae | reverse complement strand
GTACAATAAAAACTGATATTACTTTGATTTACTTTATTTAACTACTTGACTAACTAAAATGATATGAATAAAATAAAAGGCCACATAAGGAGAGATTAATGTATTTATGGAAAGAAAACTTTCATGATTATATCGTCTATTAAAATATGTTTTAATAATGTTTTGTTGTGCTTTGCTGTGCAAAGAGCTACTTTTGTCGTGTCGTGGCCTTGTGATGGCTGCATCTGGTCCTGTCTGGACTGAAAATCTGTGATTGAACACACCAAACTGACAACAAACATAACAAAGCAGCTATTCCATACCATTTACACAGTATCAATACTCGGTCATCACAGAGAGATTTGCTTGTGCAAATATAAAGATAATCTGACAATCCATATCATTTCCAAATATTTAAGAAATTTGTCTTGCATTGTTTGCTCAGTTTTGTTCTTGCTCTCTGACTTGTAGCTAAACAGCTAACAGCTCTTTTACCAACACAGATTCTACATTCTGAATTGGACCAACTCCCACTGACATGAGCCCAACAAAATGCGACTAGCCCGACAGGTGCTTGCTAACTCTTCCCAATAACCGACCATCACTGTTTGTGTTTTTCAATATTACATTGTATTTGCTATGGTTTACATAGGCTGTGCTAAAACAACTTTGATCATCAAACTTTTTAGCTGCAGAGGTCTGGAAGAGTTTGTGTGATCAACATGTCAGTTTTGTACACTACAAAAGTAAATGAACTTTACACACAATTTCAAAAGATGAGGACTCTGCATTGATATGTTAAAACTGACACCATTGTTATTGTTTGCATTTTCATGTAGCCTATATGCTAAAAAAGCCTCCACAGCTGAGATTCAGATTTGGTGTTCGACACATATATGTAAGTGGTAGACCAATCATAACAAAATTTGACCAATCTGAGTAGAGTACACTCTCGCAAAGGAGGGCTTTACAAAGACCAGATCCTTGAATAAACCAAATCAGGCTCTGTAAAAACACAGGTGATGCTGTATTTCATGAACACTAAAAAACGTGTTTTTGACCTTGAATTCATGGAATCCTATTGTAGGAGACCAGCAAAATAAAACAACACAAAATCGGCACTATAAAATACCAGTGATGCCAGTTACTATGGATGTACACACAAATGAATTAATGAGTCATATAAAGTACATTCCAGTTTAATTTTAGTTTAAACGTGGGAGGGACGTTGAAACTTAATACTGTAGTTTAAAACAAATTAGCACAAATGCCATTAATGAGATGATTCAGTTGGCTTAATGCCTACCTGTTTGTCATCAACCGCTTTCTCTGCTAACTCGATTGGCGTTTTTCTGCGTCTCCTATCTTTCAACGTCCAACCTGCACAGATGCCTGTCTCTGGCTCGGAGAAACATATGATTCACACAACAGGTCGCTAACAACACTGCAGGAGTCAGGGGGGCTGTTTGGCCCTGATAAGACAAGATTTAGACTGTACAATGGTGACCCCACTGAAGACAGCGAGGGAATTATTGTGCTTGGGAAAAGCGAGCTGCGTTAATCTCTTTGAATTGTATTCCCCTTCCTGCATGCATTCGTGTCTTCACAGTGGCATCCAAAAAGAAACCATTTGTAATAATTTCTCCATTTCTCGTAATTGCGCTGCTCCGGGTATCCAGGGAGACAGAAATGAACTGTGAAATGGATTAGTCAGTGTGCTTCAGTTGTTCGAGTCAATTGGATTGAGGGCATTTCTTTCTGTCTGCGTCTGATTACGTTTGAAAGGAATGAGCTTTGTTGCCCCCACACAGGTAGTTCCCTTTTGTAAAGAGGTGGGCAAGGTTTGGCAGTTGTCTATGGACGAAAGCGTATCTCTTGTGTTAAAAGAGAGAGAAGGAGAGGCTGCATTGGTAGCGTTTGCTCAGTTAGGCTTCCCCCCTGCATCCATCAATCTCCCTCAGCTCGCAGACGCTCGGCGGGATTAGATTCCTGGGGCAGAAAGGGCCAGCCCTGAAATATGGCCACAGCCACGCCAGTGATTAACAGCGGCTCTGAATATGGATGCCGTTCACATTGGCTTAGCACTCTGGGGTTGCCCATTAGTGTTCAAGCGTGTTCGACGCCCACTCTGACATGGCTCCAAGTATCAAACTCACTACAATGCTAAATGTCGTTTCTTCTGCTTGAGTAACGTCTCTCGCTGTGCACTGTGCATTTACCATTTACTGTACATACAGCCTAAACCTGTAACAATAATAAATTCTCCAAAATACAGAGGTCATAAAGATCATTGTTGGGTGAGGCTGACCTGTTTTTCTAGATTTTTAAAAACATAAATGTTCTTGATATGTTAAGGATAAACGCTTTCATGCATTTTAGTTTAACTTACAAGACATACATGTTATGAAAAAAGTTCAATTTTTTTATTATTCTCTAATAAAGCTTAGCCACTACTACAAATATATTTTCTTTGGACATATTTGTAACAGAGTCAGTTTTTATGGATCTATGGATTTATGGATTATTGATATAGCAAAAAAAAAAAAAGAAAGAAAAACCTAAAATAAAATAAGATCTATAAATATGAAAAGTTTCTACCTTGTTTATGAAAAAAAAAACTAATTAAAAACCTTTTTAAGACCAAGCAAAGAAAAGGTTAGGAACTAAGTGTTTAAATAAACTTAAAAAAAAACTTCCAAAATATCTCCATTACTTTTAAATGTGTTTTTACATAGTTTTTTTTATTATATTATATTAGATCCACAATTAATTTTAGACATTTTGCTCCCATTTTAATGTGTGTCTTAATTTGTGGAAGCTCGATTTATCAATTTTTAATACATTTTAATACATACAGTAACCCAGTCATTATAAAACTGTGCTATTTTTGTTGAATTAATTTAATTTAATTAACAAAAACAAACGTTTAAAAAAACAAACAAACCAAACTTGAAATTTATTTAAGTCAGACTTCTGATTTGATGACATTTTAAGATATTTATGTATAAATATTTAATTAAATCATGGGTCCCACTTTATATTAACTGACTTTAATTACTAGGTACTTACATCACAAAATAAGTACAATCTGCTTATTGTGTTCATTTTGTATTGCACAAGACTTCTCTGTTGCTGTTGAGCTGGGATACGGGTAAGGTTAGGGACATGTTTGGTGGTATAGGTAGGTTAAGGGTGGGTTAAGGTGTAAGGGGTGGACAACAGTATTACACAATTTAATTAATTACTGATGCAATTACATGCATGTAAGTCAACTGTACCAAATGATACATTTTAATGTAAGCACATAGTAATTAAAACCACTTAATATAAAAGTGAGACCAAAATCATGTATACATAATACTATTGTGAGTACATTATTGCAATAACATATTGTATAAGTTATTCATTGTCTGTATTTTAGGCTCAAGTTTTAGTAGTTGTATTCACAGCATGCCTTACACAAAACTTTAATTATGTCTCATTTTCAAAATAGTTTTTTGTAACTATAACAAAGACATCTAACTTTGTCAGAGAACATTCTGGTCAGTAATTACGCCGATGAGATCATCACCGCTTTGAGCACAGTGTTTGAGTTTAACCATGTTGTTTTTAAATGTATGAACAAGTCTGAAGTAAACACCCTTTATGAAACACATCTAAATGGGGTCAGATGAACCCATACCAGCCTAATTAGACAGGATTTACTTCAAGTCAAAATAAAATGAACATTTTCTTCTATTTTCCAATGACATGTAACATTTTTTTCTGTTTCTACAGTACAGTTTCCATTATGTTTTTAAGTTAATAAGTTACACATATATATAGCAAAACATTCAAAACCCTGTTCACACATGAACATACCTAAAAATGCTGTATGCATGCCAGGCCAGTAGTCGTTATTTTGTGAAAAAGCACTTGTGCACATAAATAGTCCTGTAGTAGGCTACACCACGGTTGTTCTGTTTTTCAAGTACTCACAAATGCACTTTTAAAACAGATGTGCTGAAAACAACTCAACATGTGTTATTTCTTAACATACCTACAGTATGGGTCTAGTTAAGGACAACATATTTTGTATTGTTTTGAACACAACTAGTGTGTTATTCTTTTTAACATAGACAATGTGTTAAATTATTTAACATTTTGCCAACAAATGGCAAAATAAATCTCGTTTAAGAAGCACACACGGAAATGGTTGGACATGCTTGCAGTAAAGTTCAACACTGCTAAATGCACGTCTAAATAATTCACTACAACAAAATACATTTTGAGAATTTATTTGAATTATGAGAGTTTATAATAATAAAAAAAAATAACTCCAAATACCTGACATGTATTCAGAGTTGAGTAAACGGCAATCTGATTGGCCGGAAGTTAACACACATTGTGTTGGGGAGACTGTGCTGTTTTGTTTCATTTGTTCCCTTTACACACAATCAGTTAAAAAATACACAAGATGTGTTAAAATAGCTGTAACACAAACAATGTTTTATTATTTAACACATCATTTTTGAGAGTGGGCCTTGTTGTAGAATTCGACTTCATCAATTAGATACTATCAGACTGGAGGTTTTGGATACCAGAAAATAGACTTTATTCAACATAATAAAGCCGAGAGAGTGTAGAGCAGCCCTTCAGGACAACCTGAAGTCTCCCCTAGACAATCTAATGTGTCTGTGTTCTTCACAATTTTTATACAGATTTTCTCTCCCCACCTCCTTGTTTTAACTCCGAACATTTTAGGATGTTTTCTCTTTACTGAGAGGATCAGTATATCTTTAGGTGCTCATGTTATTCTGGGCCCTGTCCCCTACAATGCAAACACCTGTTTCCACACCAGAGTTATCGCTCCATAGATTCAATGCCTTCTGAGTGTTTACATACATTGGCATGTTGGTACATTAATTTTTTTAATATGTTACTCACTCTCCTGAAAGCCTCTCACCGATATAACTTCATATGTGTGTTTTACATGTACAATCACTGTTTTACATATTAACTCATTCTTCAGCAGCTCCCCACAATGATGACCTCACACACTCCTCAGCAGAACACCTATTCTACACACAACCAGCTGTCACCTTTCTTCTCAAAATACACCACCAGTTCTTGCCCTGTTTCCTCATAATACATGTCTATACATCTCTAGATGGTTATATAGGTTGACATGTTTACTACACACTTTTAAAGAATAAAAAATCTTCTTCAGCCTTTAAACCCAACACAAAATATGCATGTTCAAGACATCACCAATAAAAACTGCTCATAATTTGCACATACATGATCATGGTATCATTTATAAAAAGTTTAATTGAAAGTTGTTTTTTTTATGTGTAAACATAACAGATCACATTCAGATATGTCTCAATTCAATCACCAACAAACAGACTTAAGAAAGACTTAATTCTTCATTTTTTTTATCTCTGATTGTAAGTTTGTAAATATCTATCAGATCTATCACTAGTTACACTACAACTTTGAGACAGATTAGTTAACTAGCCAACTAATCAGTTTTTTAAAAAAGTTCACATCGAGTATAATATGATTTGCATGTGTGAAAGAAGCATTTGTTCACATATGCGAAAGTCTTCTAGCTTTTCTCAGCTATCAGCTCATGTTTGACGATCTGTGCTTGCACCCTGCTTTTCGCAATGATTAAGAAGCGCCAACATTTGCAGCCTCTGGGATAACAATTTCATTAACGGAGGCAGCCATGTAAACAATCTTATTGGTGGCCAATCCATTTTCCTAATTGCTAAAGCCTTCATTAGGACATTTTATCTGGTCCAGTTGCAATTCTGAAAATGTTAATGGACGTTATTATGCTATTATGGTAATGGGCATTACTCTTACACACAAATACGCTTTGACATTACAACATTTTCCACATACAATTCAGCAACAAACAAGGAAGAGACAAATAGTGGCTGGCAGCAACGGAGACGCTAGCATTATTCAGCCGCCGAAAGTGTGGATAATTAACAGGTAGCTATGATTTGTTGCTGTCATAGCAGAAATGCTCTCATCTTGACTCCAGTCTCAGAGGATTTTTTGGTGTCAAGTGGTGGGACTACGTCAAAAGTGCAACCTCCTTTTTTCCCACTAACTCTCTCTGCCCTGTTCATAAGGAGTGAGCAGTAGCCCTATTGCAAATTCGTGCCCATGGTGCACCATGTCTAACCTGATTATCACTTGAGCTCAATTATCAGGTCACCCGCAGAGTGTGTTACTGCAGGATTATGGTTTAATGAGCTTACCTATAGAAGTTCACACAAAAAGCATCACCCCAATTACATACAATATTACATTCTGATGTGCCGTTAGAGATAGGAAAAGGGAAAAAAACACCCCTTTTCCAGTACAGAACTGCAAATTCTAGAAACATAACCAACCCTTCCCCATCCTCCCCCTCCACCACCACACACACTCACGACGCCTAAAGAATAACACTCCATCTTGATTGCATTCTTATGTGAGACAATCAGCAGGAATAGACAGCGCCTTTTCTTTCTGTTCCTTATTCCCACCACATTTTCCTCACCTCACCCTGATCACGACGGCTAATGAACAATCTCACCAAGTGACTAACAAGCCCGTTTCAGCAGCTGGTCTGAAAAGAGCTTTCACTCAGCCAATGGACAATGGCTCAAAGAAAAGCAGCAACCAGCCACTTTACCCCATATCAGCATTTTTAATAAAGAACTCAGCTATAATGGACTTTGTCAAGAACATTCGAACATTGGAAGTTGAAGTCATGCCTATAAATGAAAAAAGCCAGACTCTATTTCTATAATGCACAGTATTGATACCAAATGGCCCCCCGGGGTGAGTGATAGAGGGATCTAAGAGAGATGGATGGTGGCGTCTCGTCACTGATGGGCTTCCAGTAAATATGACATTAGAGCACAGAGCGTGTATTAGTACCAGTAAAAGCTGATACATTAAAGGACTGAAGAAGCATTAATTGAGACGGTCACAGTTAAAACCATCAGACATGAACCACATTAGCGACTGGGAAACGTTAAAGCGTTATAACTTGTTGAGACGCCATGCTTCTGTGAGTACAACTCTAATATTTATTTCACATTGAGTTATGAGACGAACCATAAAGATGCATCATGACCTCAGAAAACTACTAAAGAAACCAATAGAAAAACATTTTACTGAGCAAATTTGTTGGTCTGTATAGCTTCATTTAGGAATATGCACACTGTTCTTTTGACACCAAATCAAAAGGTTGAATGGAAAGATGCAGAAAGCCTACACAAGTTCTTAATAAATGTAACAGTGTGGGCAGCGCACTGGAAGAAGAACTATTAAATCTTATAATGAGTACAATACTTTCGTAACTTGGCTAACAGTTTTTATTTTTCTGAAAGTTGAGAAACTAAACAGCCGTTAGAGACAGATGCTTTGTGTACTAAATAAGTTTGGTTAACATTGGTAGAATGTTGTCAATGTTGCCAACAAAAGTGATATATTACATATTATTACACAGCTCTCTGGAATACTTGAATCTGATTGGACAATCCCGACCAAAGTATGTTATTCCCAGGTAACAACCAGTGAAACTAATTTCACAGGCTCATCCGGGTACTACAATTTATCTGGAACATACATATTTCATGAATATTTGGCACCGTCTTGGTCACCAAAGTGTCTTCTTTTTAAAAACGTAATAAAATGACCAAAGTGGTTAAATGTTTAATAACAGAGCTGGCCATGTAATAAGCATTGTGTTGGCCTCCTAAAAAGTCTGTCTGGCTTTATTCTGTGAGAATAAAAAGATTATTCCTTATACCTAAAGGACTTGGACCTGTATTGTATGCATTTTTACGCCAATTTTGGACTACAAAATAATACAAAACTTTTTTTTTAAGTCTAGGACTCTCCCTGGGATCAATAAGCATGCTTTTGTATAAATACACAATACAATACAAAATATACAATATCATTGAATGCAAAACAAGTTATTTACAATTTTAAGTTTTATGTTTAATATCATTATAATGCCTACTTAGTTAAATGCTGGACTAGGTTTTTTTTTTGTTTGTTTGTTTTTTCAATTAATTTGATTAGACTGAAAAATAAAAATTTATTCCTTGATTTCTGTGACAGCATTAGATAAACTCCTTTTTTTCCCACCCATATTATTAATACAAAAATTCACTTGACCCACATACATGAATGGCTTTACGGCTAAAAAGCTTCTGATTCTTGAAATAAATTGTACAGTACTTTACTATTAGTGGTTTACTAATTTTCACAGCGCCACAGGTAAACTAACCTGCCTAGCAACACTATCAAAGTCAGAGGACACGCAACCAATGGCACGTGCTCCCATCTGCTATATATTTGCATTGCAAACAAGCTCATAATGCAGCACACGAATGCAGTTGAATGAAAAAATTATCAACATGCAGTTGTTAACAAGTGCCACCTGAACATACAAATATCAAATCTGCTTTCAGAGTACATTTATTCTACAGAAATGCATTAAAAACTAAAAAATTCACATACAGATAGATGCTATGTGTCCTCACAGATCTGCATAAACAACTAAAAACCACTGTATTATGCATACAGGTCAGTAATGGGCGATGTCTGTACAAATACAGTCCTGTAGTCTGACATACAATTTTTTTTTTATCTATCTACCTTTGAAAACAATGTTGTGTAAAGCCTTACATTACAGGAAATATACAGTACATCTAGATCAACATGTCAGAACTATGTCAACAAACAGAAATATTATACTGGTCCTCAGAAATCCTTACAGCCGTTTGATTGTTTTCAATGACATTTACTTCTCTGCCAGCTGTTGATAGGCCTGTCCTTTGCAAATGAAAAGGCTGCCCGAACCATACAGATAGCCTTCTTAAATATGCTTAAAGAACAGAGGGAGACAGTGCAGTATTCATCTCTGTCACTCGTGAACCGCTGACTGACATTCTGTGGGGTCTGGCTTAAGACTAACAGGTACTAACTCTGACAGGTGAACTGAAGTTGCTCCCTGTAGAAAAGGCACAAAGGACCGGAGGACACAAGATATAGTTGACAGCCTTCTTTTCAAACTTACTTTTCAGGAAATCTGTCATTGCTCATATCACTCTTTTTTTTTTTTTTTTATATCATTGCAACAATTGCAAACTGGAGATCAATTTGTCACCCACCGTTACGTCAAATTGAATTGGAGCGTACACAGCTGGTTTTGCCATTCAGCTTGAAAACTAGTTTTCACTACTTTAATAAGGTAAAATTACTTTTTAAAAAATCTAATTAAACTTTAAAGTACTCTTTGTGTCTTAGTTGCAACTCTGCACATTTCATCCTCATTTTTTGCCACCGACAATGTCTACGCCTCCATCCAAAGACATGACGGTGAACTCAGTAACATGGATTTTTTTTCTCTCATTTTACAGGGATGAATATTCACTTATTTTTTGCTCAAGATGGTTCTCGAACATTGCCATGGTTTATGAAGCTAGCAGCTACACAATTAGCAACAGATGGTGGACATAATACTTCTAATTGTCAGTTCTATATTATGTGCAGTGCTCAGAAAAATGTTTTGATCCAGCCGGCATCTTATTTTTCAAGACACTGAAATCCTTGTGCATCAACAGAATCTGCGTGCCAAAGCAACAAGCAAGAATGTGATTTAGACAAGCCTGATAACTAATTTTTCTGAAACCTATTTGCATGTTTTTTAATGTGATTTAGACAGGATTAAAATGTCATGGCAAAATAGCTGAATACCGCAACCTCATTAGTTGTCACATAGGCAAGGAGCACAATCTAAAAAGATAAAGGTTCAGAAATAGAGTTTTTGCAGTGATGCTTTGAAGAAACATGTTGGGTTCCTTACAGAATCTTTATGTGCAACGCTATTTGTTTCTCACATTTACATTTATTCATTATCCAAAGCAACTTGCAAATGAAGATAAAGGAAGCACTTCAAATCACCCAGTAGCAGCAATATATAGATACCATAATATATACACTGAGAAAAGAGTGTGTCTCCTACAGGTGGTTTGTCAACCCACTCACCTGTGTGGAGCACACTCAGAATTGCTCAAAGTTTTCCATAAAAGAATGTATAGTGTTATAACTGTTTTAAACTGGACTTACTGCAAGGAAGAGTTTAGTAATCTAAAGAAACTGTGAAGAACCTTTTCTGCAGAATGGTAAACATTCTTCTTGGAGCCACTGCAGCCAATAAAGAGCCATTATTTTTATTATTGAGCATGCAGGAGATAGATCAAACTGACGTGTGCTGACAGATTTTTCACAATGAATGATATTTCTATTCTATACATTTTTTTTGTATATTTATTCCACACTTTGTGTTACTATTCTCTACACGTTGACCCACCACTGGGTTGTGTTCAGTGAACTGGAACTTTTTCCAGCAATGATGTTGGAAATGTTCAATAGTTTTTTTTCCTCTTTATTCTGCAACCAAGACTTTAGAGGTGTATGTGCCTACACAGAAACAGACTATCAAAAATAAATCCACACTCCCTGAAATAAAAAAAGTGACAACTAACCCCAGTTTTCTTACATGTTAAAGAAAATAATCTAATAGAACATCAGAGAAATGAAAGGCACAGAAATAACACTTAGTGAATTCATGCTCATTTCATTGTAGCCTTAATGGCATCTCCTCTTGGATGGCGAACCTCCCATGAACATTTTAATTAACACAGTTGTCTGTGTGTCTGGCCTCCGAACTCATGTACTGTGCCCGCTCTCATGAACTGACAACCCGCGAACAAGAACCAACCACAGCACGTCTTTTAAAGAAGGTGTTGGATTAAAATGAAAAGAAGTGGTGGTTCCTGCCTCACTAAAATAGAAAATGAATAACACATAAAAAGGAATATCATACAGGAGGTAAAGATTTAGTTACGTTTATTTATATTGCAAAAGCTTGTCGCAGAAAACAAAATGATTTCATATTAACTTTCATTCGCTAAAAAAAAAAGAAGCAGCAATAAAGAACAGAGGATTTTTCTTCTTAGAGAAGTGTAATAATTATGCTGCCATCCAATAGACTTGTGTTGCAGGGGAAACTGTACATTATTTATGGCTTGCGCATAAATGCAGCGCTTAGTGCTGTGTGATTTAGACAGAATGCAGACATTAAACTTCAACACTAAAGCCTGAATGTAGAAATGATCTTCAGATGTTTATTTTTTTTTAAATGAGGACTTGTGAATGTTGAGGATAAAAATAGTTAGAACAGACAAGACACAAGGATGCATTCAATCCATCAAAAGTGGCAGTAATTTGCCAGGTTTTTATTTCAAATAAATGCTACTTTTTACTGTTTTGTCCATTGATAATAATATTAAAGGTTTTTTTAAATTTAGGAATTACCTGTTTTCTTTTCACAAGGACTTGCGGATATCAGAATGCTAGCAAATTTGTGCGTACACGTACCTTCACAATAGCAAAAAACTAAACAAAACAGCCTTTTCCCCATTATTTTGATGTCAAATGTTTCTGAAAGAGATGGTAGAGAATCCAGCTGCAGAGAAAAGTGAAGTTATCATCAGATTTTAAATGATGGAAAGGCATGCAGGACAAAACTCAAGATGTTTTCCCTCAACATTAGCAGCGGTCCTGCCAGCACTCTCTCCTCCTGTTCCTCATGGGCCATTTGTTTGGCTGGATGAAGCCATGTTTCCAGTTGAGGAGCCAATCAAAGAGCACAGAGGCTCTGGGCCAGTGATGAGTTTTTCTGGCTGGCCCTGTCTGACAGCTGTCCTATCAATCCCACTTTGTGTTTCCTAATTTGAAGTTGGTACAGAGCCCAAAAGCAGATGTGCACAGAAGACATAACTGGGAATACTACCCCAGCACTCACCCCAGGACAAGAACAACTGTTTTTCCATATGAACATACAGTTCCATGTGCATTTCTACAAGATTACGCTTGTATCTAATACATCTCCAGAAAATGTCTGCAAATAATCTTTTTCTACTGATTCTAAAGATTATGCATAATGCAGTTTTCATAGTAACTTTGTTAGACATCTGCCGCCCGATTACTAAAATGGGATAGTCATAAATCCTTTGGATAGCAAACCAAGACCAAACTAAAGGGTAAATCATTTACCATGTAGTCATCTGATGATGTATTAGAAACAATTCTGAAATACTGCTGTTAAATGGAGCTTTTTAAAAATCTGAATTTTTAAAGTCCTCAGAAACAAAAAATCCTAGAGCTTGTTCATACAGAAGCAGAATACAGTTGTCAGTGCTGTATTTCAGCCCTTAGATATGTTCACACACCTAATTTGGTTATTTACCGGACTGACAACTGCATTCGTACTCACACTTGTTCATTTTCAGGAATCATGACTACTGTACACTGAAGCCCTGCAGTGCGAGTGGAACAAAATGACTAGTCTGTCACGTCAGCGATATAGATGCTCAGCACGACATATACTGTACACATATAATGAATATTTTTGAGTCTGACCACTCTGATATTGCATATTTTCTTTTGTCTGTAACTTTCCTATACCACATAAAATGTAAACAAATCAGACACTGCAGCAAGCATACTGAATATCTTTGCAAAGGTTCTTTTGCATGAGAAATGATGTGAAAATCCCTTGTGAAATATGTGGAACAAATGTAAAATGCATGTGAAATTTCATTTTGAAACATTTTCATGTGTAACTTCTTAGAACGTGAAATGTGGACATGTTGAACCCATGTGTTTCACATAAGAAAGTTACAAAAACATGGTTCACATGTGTTCCACATGTTACACGTGTGACTTTAACGTGATTCATGCATGTGAAGTTTCATGTTGTTTTTTTGTAAGGGTTGACGTGCCATCTCAACAATCTTAGCAGAAAATTGCAATACTGCAAAATGCTTTTTTGAGAATGTTAGAGCACATAAACAAATTCAGCTATTGTAAAAAAAGAGCACCACTAGACAAACAGATTGGATCTAAATACTTGTAATAGAGCGATGACAGTCCGTGATGTGAATTTAACATTCAAGACTCACATCCAAAAGTAAATGTGCTTGTTAATCCCAAACTCTTACAGTTTGAACATTCTCATTAAGTAAACTTTTAGTCATAAATGGAAACTACAATTAATGATTTGCATTCTTACTTGTTCACACTACATTTGTATGACTTTCCAAAAGAAAATAAACACACAGAGATTGCTCAAACTGGCCAGAATAGAAAAAAAATCCGATTTGTCATCACTGTTGTATTAGAATTGTATTTGTCATATCTGTTGTATTAGAAACATTAGAAACATTACGTGCAAATTAGAAACATTTGCACTTAATTGCAAGTATCCTTAATTAATATGTACTTACATTTAAATTATTCATTTTGTACAATGCATGTATTATGCACATGCTTGCTATTATACTGTATTATATGTTTTTAAAAAATCGTCACACTTTACAATAAGGTTTCATTAGATAATGTTAGTTATTTACTAACATGAACTAGTAATAAACAATTAATTAATCATAAGTCAGCATAATTAAAAACCAAATTCATGCTTGTTAACATTAGTTAATGTACTGCGAGTTAACATGAACTAACAATGAACAACTTCATTTTCATTAACTGTTAACAATAAATACGGTAGTAAATGTATTGTTCATTGTTTGTTCGTGTTAGTAAACACATTAACTAATACAACCTTATTGTAAAGTGTTACCAAAAAAACATGTAATTACATATGTAATTAATTTCTGCAGTAACATTTATAACTGCACTGTTGACCTATCCTTTACACATTAATCCATTAAGCCTACCCATACCAACAAACCTATCCCCAATCTAACCCCTATGCCACCTAGCACAAGAAATGTTGTGCAATACAATATGAGTTCAATGTGCTTATTTTCTATTTTCAATGTGCTGTATTACCGTACAGTAGGAATTAAGGCCACTTAATATAAAGTGGAACCGAAACACTGACTCCAGTTTCCTTTAAAGTCAGCATGAGGTTGAAGAAGTTGCTGAGACTTATTTCAGTAGGTTGATGTACTTTCAACTAAAACAGGATATTTCACATTTAATTCATCACCAATATAGCACACAGTTATTGCATCATTACAGTCTAAAAAGGGTCCACAACAGACATTAATAGGGTATTCCTCCTTATCATCTTCACACAGGGTGGACATGCACAGAGTCAAGGATGTGTTGGGATATAGGGCGATTTTTAGGCCTGGAGCAATGGCAGCAAATCGGAGAGGGACTCATTAGGAGTAGAAAGGTGAGTGTCAGCACGGCGCTCAGGGGCCTGTGTGGGAGAAAAGGGCTACTGAGCGCTGGGACGTGGTGGCCGCAGGCGGGAGTATTAATTGAGAGAGATTAAGTTGCTCTCGCCCTCGCCTTGACAACACCATCAATAAGGGCTCTCGAAGTCGTCCCCAGACTGATGTTCTCGCTGTTGCACAAGGAACTGTGCGACGGGGAGAGCAGCTGGCGGAGGACCTGTCCATGGGAACGCAGGGCCGACGAAATTGAATATGGAACAAGGTCACCAGGGTCTCACTGCATCCTCGGCGCATCGCCCCGATCACATCAGTTTGAAGGAAAGTGGATGTGCTTGATGCTTAGATTACTTTGGGAGGATTCGCGTGGACAGGTGAGGCCAAGAGAATATTGACATGGAAGACACTATTGAGAAAAATGAATGACAAAAGAATTGCAGTAGAGCTGTGGTACAGTTATGAGATTCAGCGAGTCCTCTCTTTTCATGAATGCCAAAGCAAATTACTACAGTGATGACCATGCTATGCTAACAATAAAGAGGACTATATCAAGGTAACACTATAGTTTAAGTCACAATTCATTAACGAACACTACTAGCTTAATAAACTACTAATTCTCTGTTTATTAATAGTTAGTAAGCTAGAAGTTGGGTTTAGGTTTTGGGTAGGACTAGGGAAGCAGAATAAGATCATACTTTATAACTACTAATGAACTGTTAATATCTTAATAATAAAAAGGTAAAAAGCCAGTAGTTAACAGCATGAATTGTGAGCTAAACTAAAATGTTACCGTAATCTTCCTTATTTTCAGCAAAAGTGTTATGATCTATAAGGAATAAGCATATCATTTTTACAATAAGTGGTTACACTTTATTTTCACAATCCCCTTAATAATAGAACTACAATGGGCGTCAATAGTTTGACGATTATTATTTAATCATAGTACCCTTACTTTTCCTAAATCTGTGTATATTTCTTTCTATGACTGTTATTTTATTAAAATTATAAAACACAAAAATGGTTCTGAGCATTTCTACCTTGAATGACTATAACGGTTAAATTGACTATATACATCTGCTACTTTTTCCTGTTCCTTTAAATATGTGTGCCTCTACAACTTTCTGCAAAGAGAAATATAACTTCACTTCAGGCCTGTCTTTTCTGCCTTTGCTCACATGCTTGCCAGACAAAGAGAGGTCTAGTAACTCCTAATCCCAAATTTTAGGCTATATTATTGTATTTTTTTAGGGTAATTACTTCATAAAATATGATGACAGACATTTAAAGCTTTTATGAACAGTCAGGATGACATTGAATTATAGAATTCTGGTAGTTCCCGTTTTAAAGGGATACGACTCATTTATTAACCATCTACTTGTACCAAACATATATGCTTGTTTATTTGATTTTTGATTTTTTTCCTACAGAGGGCACCATCAACTGTCTGGTTAACAACATTCTTTGAAATGTGTTCTATTGTGTTTAACTCTTTTGTGACTAAATTTTCATTTTGAACTATCTCTTAAGACATTGTGTTTTGCACCTACATGTCAGCTAACTGACATTAGTATATTGCTTAGAGTATTAGAGAAAAAGACCAGAGTCTGCATGACTGTAATGCACTACATAAGCATGAAACAAGAATAATATTGTTAGTTTTGCATATTAACAAAAAATTGTTAACCTTGACCAACAACAAATGGCAACCTTGACCTTCATTCACCACAGAGTATGGGTAGATGTATCTGTTCCTCACGGACAACTTGCACAACAAACACATTTCAGATATTCTTTGCCATGGCAATTACAACATCTCTCAATGGAAAAAAACCTCAGTATTACTTTATTTGGTCACAATATTTATTTGGTTATTTTAAGCTAGTTACAGTGTAACTATTCATTTAACTACTGAGTATTATTATTCATTTTATTATTTATTGCTTACTATATGGTTGGAGTTAGAATGTGGGGTTAGTTATATGCAATTATGCATATTTCCTTATACACTAATTAGTATAGTAAGTGCACGGGACATGTGTAACTATGTTAAAGTGCTACCCTTAATTTTGATGGTACCTTTAACACATTTTCTTGATTTTAAGTTACATTGCAACTAGGGCTGCACAATATATCGTTTTAGCATCGAGATAGCATTCACACATTCGAGAAAACACATTCACAATAGTCCCATCGCAAGGTATGCAATGTTGAGTCTGATTTATAGTTGACCAGGAGCCACAGAATTGTATTTAATTACCGTATTTATATGGAATTTAAGTTTTTCTTACTTAGAATTTTTCTCTTGATTCTTGTCCAAATATCTACATTTCAAAGCAAAACAAGATTTTTTACTTACCCCACTGACGGATAATATTACTTGTTTCTAGGAAAAACTCTTAATTTTGATTAATTTCTTGTGAAGTTGAAAACAAAACTATTTTCTTTTTACTAGAATGTTTCGATATTTGGACTAGAAACGAGACAAAGCAAAGTAAGAAAAGCATCTATTTGCATCATGATTTTTCAATTTCTGTACCTGAATACTGTTAGACTCCCCAGAAAAATCATATAACAGTGCATCTTGTAATACTGTATTCATATCGCAATGTTCATTGCAGAAAGATACAATATCGCAATATCAGATTTTTCCAATATCGTGCAGCCCTAATTGCAACTACATCCTAATTCTCAGAGTATTAGTAGACTGTAAGGTTTGGGTTAGAGTTAAGGTTAATGACTTGTACTTGCAAAGATTCTTATAGTCAGGAGAAAATCTGTGAAGCAGTATCAGGAGATAATGTGCAGACAGTCTGATGCTCTAATAAAAATTAGTTGGCAGATAGTTGCAATGTAACTTATAGTCAAAAAAGTGTGCTATATGGACCATCAAGATAATATGATACCGTTATCATAGTTGTCACTACATTTAGTCAACAAAATGTTTAACCAAGGGACCAAGTGTAACCAAATAATATTTTATGATTCACACACCATCTTATTAGGAAAACACATGTATATTTTTGGACACATTATACAAATCAGAGCAGAAATGCGTAAAACAAATCCAAAAACAAATCAAATGATGTCCTTTGGCTTACATCCCATTTCTTCAATTAAAACGCAAAATATTGAGATGGACTCAGAGTTTTTTATATATGTTTGTTCCTCACAGTCTGCATTCTTGGCATCTAGTGAAGCAAGTGAACTTGAGTGAAACTTTGTTTTTTGGACTAATGGTTAATGATGTGTGCTGGGAAAATGCCAGATAAGGAAGTCGATAATTCATCTCAATGCGGAATAATTTAGGGGGAATAAAAAACTCATGATGGCAGAACGCCTCAGGGCTGGAATCCCTCAGCATTTGGCAATATCTTTGATGATAGAGACATTCAAAATAATTAGGACTGACAAAAAACAGCATTTACAATTGTTTGACTATTTAGGACGGTGATAAAAATGATTTCTCATCCGGATGAAACAGCTGTATTTGACAGCCGCATGGTGGTGTCCTGTGGTCCTCTTTATGTTTATAATTACAGCTCAAATCCATGTAATTGTTTCTATTGTTTGCATGCCAATTTATCGAAATTGTTACAAATGAAAAGTGTTGAACCAGTAAATTAGTTAGACTGTATCCTAGTGTTCACTACTGACTAAAAATGTCCTCTTTTTTTAATTACTCTATTCAAAATATCTCCCATATTAACAACACACTTGAAAAGGCATTGTTTATTGTCCATCTCTTTTTTTGTTCGTCTTGTTTTTTTAAAGTTTCGACAGCTGAAGAAACAGCACATATTGCAAAATGGAAGGTTTTCAATTATTCCTTGAGCTGATTTGTAAGTATAACAGCTGTGGTTACCAGATATAGTCATCAAATATTCAATCTGTCATATTGCACAGACTAGTGGGTTGATCTGAATTATTATATATACACATTTCCTTGCCGTTCAGTTGGCTGACAATTAATATTAATAGGCACGAGCGAGGAACACGTCTCGGAAAGAATGCATTCTCAAATACATTGACCTGCACGTGAACCTGAATCAGAAATGAATTTATAAGAAATACACAAATACATCACAGTAAAGCAAAGAGAGAGAAATATCATGCATCTCATTTGCCATCTAAAACAGCCACCTGGCATCTCATTTAAACATTTATTTGAGCTCAACATCTGCATTGGAGTTGCTTAAATCAAAATCAGAGTGATAAACATTCAGCACTCGTAATATTTAAAAATGACATTTTACATATTTCCTGACAGTTGCTTTTGAATTATATTGGCTATTCCTAAAGAAAAAGCAAATATAAAACATCTAAAATGATTAAACCAGGGAATGATGTCCCCTATATTATCTCAAACTGTCATATCTGTATATGATTTCTATCTTAAAAAAAGTTCACTCAAAAATGAAAAATCTGTCAACATTTACTTGTCCTCATGCTCTTACAAACCTTTCTTTCATCCCTTTAATATTCTTGTGCATACAATGAAATTTAAAGGGGTCACTATAATACAAGGTCTGAAAAACACTTTCTTTGCTGAAATGATTCTTTGTCACAGTTTAAAGCATCGTAGAGGATTGTGAACATTTCATTGTAGAATTGTTTTAATTACATCTAATGTGATAACATTGTTTTTCTTACATGTTTATCTTTTTTTTTACTTGTTTACTATTTTTATTTAATTTATTGTATTTTGCTAATAACTTGTATGAGAAGTGCCATTTTTGCAAGCTCACATCAATAATTCTTTTTAATGTTTTAAATAAAAGAACCTACTGTAATTGTATACAGGGTCTATGGGGTTTTAAAATGTTTATATATATATATATATATATATATATATATATATATATATAATTTTTTTTTAACCTTAACACTTGCAAGATGTACTGCAAGCTCTGACAAAACAATTTGCCAATTAATAAACAGATATTAATAAACAGTTTATAAAACTAATGTTAACACTAATATTAATTTAATAAACACTCTTCATACTAATATTAATGACAGTATTATTAAACATATTTTAAGGTCATACATAGCAATTTCAAGGCATGGTTCTTAACATGAATCACAAGTTGAGAACTTACAGTTATCAGAACTCAAGTTTCAAACACACAATGAAATATGGATTAGCGATGCGTTAATGGTAGTACTTGCGACCATAGTTGGCTAATAATGCTTTTGGGAGACACAATCCAGATGTAAGTCATGTGAAATCTACCAAAATGTAAAATGTTTAAGACCCAAAAGACATTTTCATTTTTTTCTTTTTATTTTGGTCTAGAAATCTAGAGGAGGGTGTAAACAAACTATGCAGACCACATTTAATTAAAACATAAATATAGTAAATACAAATATATTTTGTACAATTTAAATAACAGTTATTGTTGGATTCAAATATAAATTTCAGCATCATTACTGCAGCCCTGAGTGTCTTGAATCTTCCAGAAATCATTCTAATGCTAATGCAGAATTGCTGGTAAAGAAACATTTCTCATTATTAAAAACAGTTGTGCTGCTAAATTTACAGATTTTTTTTCAGGATTATTTAATAAATACAAAGACCATTTATTTGAAACATAAATCTTTTGTAGCATTACACATTTTTATATGGGTACCTCTGATCAATTTAACACATCCTTGTGAATAAAACTATTCAGAAAATATTTCCAATGCCATATTTTTTAATGGTGTAATGTGCATACTGTACACCACTTCAGGCATGATTTAACAGCACCCTTTTACAGTATGTTCAAATTGTATTCATGAAAGATTTACACAGAAATCAGTTCTGCTCTTGCTGAATAAATAAGACCTATCAATATTCAGACAGTAATTCCTATTTTAAAAAAAAAGACATTTAAAAATGATTAATTCACAAAGTCCTTAAGCAACCATCAAACAAACAAACAAACAAACAAACAAACAAACAAACAAACAAACAAACAAACAA
>CAIGQW010054217.1:5699097-5715224 GCA_903798125.1 Danio choprae | reverse complement strand
CAAACAAACAAACAAACAAACAAACAAACAAACAAACAAACAAACAAGCAACCTCAAGTCATCTTTAAACGACTCACTAAACAAACACATGCAAAAGCCTTCCTAGTTACCCAGACTTCCTGTAAAATAAATCCCAGCATGCCACAGCATACAGCAATGTTCCACACGACAGCTTTCTAATGCCCTCATTGCCCACCTGACAGCGCCTGTGGGCGGGGATTACTTCTGAAGAAGTCTGCTGATTATGTTTGTGATGCGAGCTGTCATTACAAGCGGTTCCACACCTGTGGAGCCCAGGTGCGCCACTACATTCATTTACGGCACACTGAGAATTAGTCCAACCGCTCTGGCCAGGAGAGGACAGACTCCACAGGGCAGAGCAGAGTGAAATAAATTACCATTTTCACACAAAAGAATTGAGACGGAAGAGAGGAGTCAGTCCTGTGCACATGCCTTCTCAAATTAGGTGCCACCTGTAATTCAGTTGCCCACAAATCTTCAGCCAAACCGTTGGCTTTGAGGCTGGCACGGTATTAGTTATTAGCCACAGGAGCGCTTTGAGGACGAGAAAAGGCATATGTCAACTGCCAGGGGAATGGGCGCTCATCTCTGGGTTTTAGTCGAGTCTGACTGCACACGAAAGATGTATCTGAGTTACGATGACAGGATGCAATGGCAGAACTATAGGTCTTCTGTTGACCATGACATGCATTAAGTTGAAAGTACCACAGGGTGACAGGTGGCGGAGTAAAGCTGCAAAGGCGGAGATAATAATATGCTTTACCTAAACTACAAACACGAGCCCCAGAAATGGAGGACAGGCTGGCAGGAACATGACAACACACTGAGCGCCTGATTGGATTGACAAGACAATTAATTCCGAGTCAAAGTCGCCGTCGCTTTACTGTCATCTCTCTGCTGTGTGGTTGGGGGAGATATGAAGCACGTCGTCTCCCGGAGCCATGGTGCAGACCATGTAGGTGATATTTACAAGACAACCGCTTTCACAAATGACCATAAATATGGATGAAGTTATGGCATGCGCACGGAAACATGTGCGATGCAGGGTTCAAGATATTGTAGGGAAGTTAACACAGCATTAAACATTCACACTTTGCATTAACATGTAATTTTATGTTACATGTTTCAAATAATAGGTTAACCAATAATAATAATAATAATAATAATAATGTAAGTTATTATTTATTTTAGTTACATCATTACGGACACTAACATCTCTTAAGCATACTTGAAATTCATTCATGATGTGTCATTTTTCACATTACTTTCCTTGGAATCAAACCACTGCCACTATAAAAAACGATTTTTGGGGCTTGTAAATAAAGATAGCAGAATTCAAGTACAATTTACAAATAAATCATATTTTGTCTTTTTACTTAAAAATGTCACATTTAATTCAATAAGCTATTTGAATATTTATTTTTAATTGATTGTGCTTAAAATACAATAGTAAATTCAAATGATATACCCAAGCAATATTTACTTTGTGTTTCTTAATATATTGAACTAATGCAAAAAAAGACGTACGTGAGTAAACTTCACAAAGTCAGGAAATCTATGCGCATGCTCTCTGATTCAAACTTGGCGGGTGGAGCAGATGAGAGCAATCGAAGATTTCCTCACACAGACTGATGTGATATTTACAAGGTAAGTTAAGGTATTTGTTTATTGATCAATTTGGCTTCGTTTGCAGAAAGATAGAGCTCCTGTCTGCAATTTTGGTGGTTTAAGAGAACACATGAAGTGTTATTTGATTGAGTTTGCTAAAGATCCGACTAGCATAAACATCTGTTATTAGCAAACAACATCTGTGTCTAAAACAATTGTGTTGCATTCTAAATGTAATATACGGAGAAGTATAATCTACAGTAAACTTTAAGATAAACTTTTACGAATACAAGTGTCCAAGCGCCGCGGTACATTGCAATAAGGACATAATTAACCGGACGTTAACATTACCCTCTTGTGCTTTCTGGATTATAAATGCAAGTTTTCTGAGAAATTGGACAGCCTCAGAACTCATTTAACCCAGAATGATACCCGAGAGGCCAAAACATGATGTAGAAAGATGTATTTATTAATCCATCCACATCATCAGCATATACGAATATAGTCCTTATTAAACTATAGTGATATGTAGTAATGTTACTGAGTATGTTCAGGCAGCCTCTATACTTGTGAACATTTATTGCTGATAATTGAAAGAAGTAAATAAATTAAAAATAAATTAACTGATCAAATTCCAAATCAGTAACATCATAATACGTTCATTCAATTTTCTGACATTAACATTTCTAATATGTTCAACAGATTGCTCATGGTAAGTTGGATAACACATTTATATAGATATAGTAACACATTCAACATGTGTGTGTGTAGTTGGCAAAAAAAAGTGTTGATTTGACTACTAAATCTTAAATGTGTTACATTTTATTTTGTTTATCCTAGATCAATAATAAGAACCGAAGCATAACCACAACCCCTATGACCAACCTTTCTGCAAAAACTGGACTACATTCACTCCACCAGGTAAATGTATATATTGCATGACCAATTTCCAGCTGCAGATCCATCCATTTTTTTTAATCAGCAAGTTGAAGACAAATGAGATGCTGTGATCTGCCGAATGCTTTCCTTCCTGAGAGAATCATCTTAGGAGCTCATTAAAGACTATAAATTAGTTTTTACTTTGGAGATGTAAGGTTCTTTATGTGTTAAAGACATATAGTATTTTTATCCCACAAAATTTTAACTTTTGGCTAACTTTTAAAAACTTTAATCACTTTATGCAACAGAGGACAGGTCCTAACATCAATACAGTCTATTATAGCATATAGCAAGAGATAACATTGATAATAACTAACTGTACAGTATTTTAATCACTTTGCACATATTTGTGTATTTGACAGGATGTCAAGAGACCTACTTAAAGATTGCTTCACCAATCGTTGTGAAGATCATTTTAGGCAGTACTACAGGAGAAGATGCCAACATAGATGACCCCATCATTCTCTCTCAGGGGTTTATTGTAAAGTTTAATTCAAATTAAAGTACTCAATGAAAATGTCTGGCAGTGTTTTTAATTGCCAGTGTTTTCAACAGTTGCAATGGATCACAATTTATATTAAATAATATTTTACTTAACATTTTGAAGTAAAGTTTACTTAGTATAACTAAACAAGATAACTAGGAATGTTGAATAAAAAATAAATTTATAAATTGTAACATATTTAAATGTAGGTTTGTAAATTTTACAAACAAAAAGTCAATAAAATGTACTTGGGATTCCCAAGTAAACTTAACTTAACATTTTAATTAAATGTACTAATAATTATGGTTAGTCTTTTACTTGGCAAAGCTTTGAAGATTTACTACTTTCTTTCTGAGTAACAATTGTTTCCAAGTTTTTTTTCCAAGTAAACCCTACTCTTCATTGCCTTCTTGTTGCTAGCATGCTTTACCATATAGCGATTATACAAACAAATGCAGCATAATCGTTCATATTAACTACATGAACTATCAGATTTCTTTAACTACTAATGGCCACAGCAGCCATTCTGACTATTCATAGTCAAGACTATAACAAATTACATTTTTGTCACATCATGTTTACAATCGAAGATTCTATTGAGATTTTAAGTTTTGAATGTCTGTCGTCCACATTTTAAGAAGACATTACCCTAAAAACACATTCTTTTTTTCAATATAGCCTATAATTGTGTATGAGTTTAGACCTGAAGGTATGTATCTCACTATGTCCAGAAAGCGGGAGCACTGCAGTTATGTTTTTGCTATCAGGTTGTGTTTGCTATAAAGTTGTGTTTTTGTTAGCAGAATGTTGCTAGGGAACAGAGAAAGGCATATTCAAAGGCACAGGAAAAAGTAGCGGATGCTGAAATGCATGCATAATGACAATTATGGCCATTCAAGGTAAAAATACTCAGAACTCAAGTGCACAGACCACTATAGACACACACCCGAAACAGTGGGCAGCCATTTTACAGAGGTGTCGTAATCAAAATAAACCAATATTGCAATATGATGTGTGATATGATGTGTGATTATCACATTGCAAATGCTGCAGTATAATTTAATCTAGGTTTAATGATGCTTTCAATTTAGGTGCGCCACTGTGTTCTTCAGGGCTTTTTTAGCCTAATTTAATAGTTTTTGTATTGTACTTTGAAATAGTACAATGGTAAATCTCTTATTTTATTGCTATTATCTATCAAATGGCTTCATTCACCAAATGCAAATAATGTCTAAATAATTAAATGATTAAACTTGGTTAATTAGTAAATCATAATGAAATGTTTTGATGTGTATCGTATACAAGTGTTTTTTAAATTCCGAAAAAACATAATTCCACTGAGATCCAAGAGCAAACAGCTTAATTTGATAGGTTTCATCCTTGACATCCTCGAGAGTTATCCCAGGTTAAACAGTCCCTCGTTCTGTGTGGTCCACTGGGATTTGGCTTTTCGTGTTGCTCAAGGCTCACCTGGGGCCTAAACACCTTGACTAAGCTCTAACTGGGGCATGAGTTGCATTCATGCACACCGCCTGCATAGCACACTCACTCACTCACAAATGTGGAACAAGCTCCAGTTTGTTTAAAAGTATGTTTACATTAGCCGTTAACTGAGAGATACAATGGCGTTAGCTTTTCTAAATTGCCGTTTTAGTCAAATTCTAAACCTGAGAGAGCACTGAGCCAAACACGGGTGAACTAAAAATCATCAAGTACACAAAAGCACACAAGAGAAAAGGGAATGTTAGCATCTTATCAAGTGAAACGCGTGACAATGTGAAACAATATGAGATGTAAAACAAGAGGAGCATTAAGTGGGCTTGAGGGAGCGAGAGGATTCTCCATTTAATTTCCAGCACTAAAAATACTGAATGAACAGCACAGTGCAAATGACTCAACACAGATAGATGTAAAAAGAAAAGAAGAAAAAAAACCTGCTAAATTA
Organism: Danio choprae; assembly: GCA_903798125.1. NCBI lineage: Eukaryota > Metazoa > Chordata > Actinopteri > Cypriniformes > Danionidae > Danio > Danio choprae. The sequence goes on along the minus strand of CAIGQW010054217.1, from coordinate 5,710,227 downwards.
ATCACTGCTGTTTTGTTTGTGGGCTCTGGAGAGGCTACTCAAGCAAAAGCTGAAAACTAAAGCAGCTCTTCCTGTCCAAGTCTATATGTGGCTTCTCGTCAGTATGCTAGCAGTGTCCATTTAACCCTCGGGATGGTGACTAAAAGCGTCTCCTGCATCGAGGGACTGGAGTTGAGTGAAATGACATCCTATGGAGCCGGCGTGATTCTGGCACTAGGACTAGCATGCACCATGCATCAATCTTTCCCTCAATCAATTGCCTTAATGAAGAATGGGCCGGAATTAAATCTAAACCTCTAATAACACTAATGGTGGCTCTCTTTTTTTCCACAGTCAGAAGCCAAGTGGCTGAAGCCTCAGGGGAAATACCCTTCTCTCGAACCATTTATAATCAATGATTAGCCACTGATCAGTGATTAGCCAGGCCAACTTTAGACTCGATCAAAGCAGAGGAGCCTGCAACCTTAACATTCAGACGTGTCTCCAAGACATGAACTCAAATTTCTGGTTTAATTTCTGTTCCTTTTGAAAGTCATTTAATACCTTCCTCTTGTCGGAAATGAAGAACCAGCAGGATGGCAGAAAATCCTGGCACACTCCGTGCAGTCAGTCTAAGTGGTAATGTAATTTTTTTTCCAAGGCTAATGGACTTGGATATAGCGTTTTGCTTTGACAGAGCAAGACGAGAAGTCAAAGCGGCCACTAAGAATAACCCTGGCGGCAAAGGAGGAGGTGATATCAGTCAATGAGCGCACAAGAAAAAAAAAGAGAGAGACATTTACCTTTCCTGTCTGTCTTGGAGTTGATACATGGATGGAAAGAAGATGCCTTTTAGTGTCCTCCCATTCATTAGGAGAGTCTCGTTAATGCAGACCCCCAGGTAGGGCATCAATTTCTCCAAACATCTATACCTTCGACTCATTAATGTGACAGAAGAACAAGCTCAGATGGCATGGCTCGGGACTTAGATGGCATGACATACAAACCATACAATTGGCAGAAGGCTCTGAATCATAATTTTATTCATGCAATTCAGCATCACATGATCTAAACCACCTGTTTTATTTCTTTGGCTACATTCACACTTCTTAGTGCTCAAATCAGATTTGTTTTCCTCAGATCAAATGTTTATCCCATATCCAGAGTTAACTGATCATGGCCTGGTTGTGCAAAAGTACAACTACACAAAGCATAAAATGTATAATTATGTGTGCGATATGTATACTGAATGAAGTGAATAAAGCAAGTAGTCAGATTATGTTTAATATTATTATAATTGAAATTAGGATTCATGTCTATTGAAAATTATATTAAAGTTACATGAATTCTGATGTAACCATTCACACTGCGGACACATTGCAATAAATCTGTATCAGATTTAATACCACATAGAAAAGTGACACTGATCAGGATAAAAAAAAAAATTCTGATTCAAATCGGTTTGTGCTGTTTGTACTGTCATGACATGGGGGTTGGATTTGGGCCACGTTTGTCTGCAGTATGAACCTTAAAGGTGTTAAAGTCACCAGCAATCTAGCTACTGTGGATCACTGGAAAATTACACACACACACCACAGTGCTACAACTACAAATCCTGTCATGCACCTCACACACCTGTTCCGGTTTTACATTGATTACACACACACAGCCGGAGGATCATGATGAACTGATTACATGGACTTTTAATACAGCACAGACACAATCAACTCCAGGTCCACAACTTCGTTGTCCAGCGTCCTCACATGACAAAAGGTTCAAGAGTATTTTTTATGAGATTTTAACAGATTTGTGTGCGTTAAGCATTAATCAAGACAATGTTAGCACCTGTTAGCTTTAATTGTGGATAGCTATTGTGGAAAGCTTTTGTCAGCTAATTTCATCTTCTGGGTTTAAAATCATTTTTTGGGGTGGGATCAAAATCGGTGACCTAGCGCTATCTGCCTGTCCAGTGATGACGTGTCGGTTTCTCATTTTTATTCATAGCTGTGTTTTCTTATCCTATGAGAAGACCCTGCTTCTTAATTATTTATGACAGCACGTGCTTTTCAAAGACAGACTGCCAAGCTGTGAGACAGCGGCCGCGCACGGCACGCAGTATTTAGCCATTCAAGAAGGATCATATGTGTTTGTTTCCATGATCTACAGGGTTTGTTGCATGGTTTTCCCCACGATGATTTCAGGGCTGATACAGCAAAGCTGTTTGTGTTTGTGCAGCAAGCATTTTTGTTGGGAGACCTGTACGAGAATTGGAGAACAAGTCTTTCATCAGTTGAGTTACCATTCAGACACATCGCCTATATCTGTGCTGCTGTGTTCGCCCATGTTTAAAATCATCCAGATTACCGGCAGGAACAATACTTGAAATAGATAGGGCAAGAGACCTGCTGCACTGCTATCCACTATGCTATCCACTATTCAGACCCGGGGATTCAGGAAGAAAGAAGTCTTCCTCATTTATAGTGTTTATATAAACATGATTATCTTTATAATGACAGAACAAATTGTGGTTATGTGTATATATGTGGAGGGCGACGCGGTGGTGCAGTGAGTAGCGCTCTCGCCTCACAGCAAGTAGGTCGCTGGTTCGAGCCTTGGCTGGGTCAGTTGGCATTTCTGAGTGAAGTTTGCATGTTCTCCCCGTGTTCGCGTGGCTTTCCTCCGGGTGCTCCTGTTTCCCCCACAGTCCAAAGACATGCGCTATAGGTGAATTGGGTAAGCTAAATTGTCCGTAGTGTGTAAATGAGAATGTATGGGTGTTTCCCAGTGATGGGTTGTAGCTGGAAGTGCATCCACTGCGTAAAACATATCCTGGATAAGTTGGCGGTTGTTTCCGCTGTGGCGACCCCTGATTAATAAAGGGACTAAGCAGAAAAGAAAATAAATGAATGAATGTAGTGTGTATATGTGGTTCGATTCTGATGAAGGACAGTTCCAAAAAAAAGCAGTGTGAAATTGTTGTGAAAGCACATGGCCACAATGGCTTTTCTCTTTTAGTTTGCTTTTGAAAACACTATCGGTTGGGTTTAGTGAAAGGGGTGGATCAGTTGATTTTAAGCTGATATATTATGCATGACAACAAGCCAACCAGCTTCTCTCATGGACATGCACAAGAAGAACATTGAGAAAATATGTATTTGAGGTTGTCAAAAATGTACACGCCAGCCTCTAGTGGATTTGTGAAAACAAACAGAAAAATGCAACCATTATGTACCCCAGGGTACATATTTCTCGGTTCTCAAAAATGTAGCCCTGGGCAAATATATCCAATGAGCCTGGGTTAAACAAGTTAAATAACATGGGAAAAAAAGCACCAATTCAGTTTTGTTTGTGTGTTTCTGCAAAAAAAAACACATGCAGTTTTTCTTGACTATGTATTAAAAGTCTACAGTACAAAAGTTACAATACAATGTACAATGTTATACACCATAAACATAAGCTACATAGACTGTATGCTTATGAGTCCTTACAAAAACTATTTTGATCAAATGCATCATAAAATTGCAGCTGTGTAAAAGGTACATTAGTGATACAATTAGAATTAAGCTACACATCACATTTTATGAGATGTTTTACCGCTGCTCAAACCCCTTTCTTTAAACCATAGCTGAGTGTTGTAATGACTGCAATCTAAAGTGAATTTTGATTACACGGGCAGGCATACATTATTTATAGTATTTTACAATTGATGTAATATTTAGCATATAAAGCATAGAATATATATAGTTTTTGTCTTCATGTGCCAGCTGTAGAAACATCTCTCACGGTTGTTCATGGATGTGACTCTAAAGGAAGTGTGAGGAAGTGTTATGATGAAGCGTAGATGTCATCATCTGGAAAGTATGGAGACTTGTTTCTGCCACTGAATAAAAAATTAAAAAGGCAGGAGCGATATTCTGACTCATAACACATGCACACATGGAAGAAACAGACACACAGTTTCTGCTGCTTCAAGCTCTTCAGATTGCATATTTCGCAACCATTTTTTTGCATTTTTTAAAGCTCATTGCTGGGTACAAGGGAAAAACAAATCGACACACTGGTTAAAAATAAAAAAACAAAAACTCACTCAGTAATGCTATGAATGATCATGGGTGGCTCTACTGTTTTAAGACAAAAATGAAAACTAACTCACCCTCAAGCAATTGAAAATCTCTAAGAGTTTGCTTTTTCTGTTAAACACAAAAGATATTCTGCTAAACCATACACTGACATCCTTGGTAGTCGAAAATACTAAGGTCAATGGCTACCAGTTTCTATCATTCATTAAATATCTGCTTTTGAGTATAACAGAAAAAAGAAACTCAAACAGATCTGAAACAAGTGGAGGGGGAGTAAATTATGGCAGAATTAAAATTTTGGGGTGAACTATCTCTTTAATTCAATAGTTTTTTAGATATACATATGGCCACTGTATTTATTATACCTAATTATTTTCTAAATTATGCTATGCATACTTGCATTGTCTTTTGTTTAAGCATGTTACGTTTAGTGTACAATTTGTTTCAAAAACTTGACACAATGTAATTTATTTTTAGTTTAATGTTTTATATATATAGCATTATTTTTCATTTGCAAAAATAGTATAATTATCAAGCAAAGACAGACTTATTTACTTTATTTTTAAAGACACGTTTAGGTAAGGCTTACAGTTATTTTAATGTATTATGTGGAAATCAAATTACATAACATTACAAAATAAAATAACATTTCAGATCAGGTACTGATAAAGGGATACTTCATTGATGGGGATGTTTGGTTAAATACAGTATGACAATAAATCTACCTCAGTCATCTCCTTTCATTTCTTTTTTGAAAACTTGCCTCCCATGCTTCCCTATTGCCTGTGGGGAAAAGTAGGATGGGGTGCAAATGTCTGGAGTTTGCAAAGTCTCTCTGAAGAGGATTCAAAGTTAGCTTAGCTTTCATGTCATAAAACACTGTCAAAAAAGTTTGTGGTGTTAGAAGTGTCATACCGCCACCCACCATTAATTAAAGTGAGATGGGTTTTCTGAGGTAGCCTACATTTCATCTTTACCCTTAACTACGCAACTATTTGGAGAATACGGCTCAGGCCACAATCATCTATGAAAGTTTGTCAGAATTAGCAAAGCAGCTTCTTCATAACAAGCTTCCTGTGAGATGAATTCAAAACCACGAGGAGATCAAAGCAGGGGGAGGTCTATAGAGAGTAATAAGGGGAAGAATCTTGCGGATATAACCAGAGATAATCAGGGAAAATCACAACACATTGTTTATTCAGAAGACGTCCTTTATGGTCTGTCCATGTAGCTGCTTCACAGCTCTGAAATATTATTTGGGCTGACCAAAACAGAAGAGTTAGATTATAAATGACACCCAATATGGGGATGTCATGATTAATTCTGATGATACTCAGATCGTGGATCGAGTTGGTGATTCTCTGTAATGACAATACATTTTATTTCCTGAACAGCTGTCAGGTCTCTGAGACAGGCTGCTAGGGAGTGATGAGTGCACTTTGGCAAGTGCAATAATGAAAACATTATTCCCCAGATTGATATTTCTGGTCGGAAAATAATGTCAGTAGCTCCAAATTGAATTCTTCATAAAATTATCACTACCCCCTTGGTTTTTAACACAATAGCGTTTCAGTACATATTAGAGATGAACGATTAATTGTTGAAAGATCATAATCTCGATCCAAAGACCCACATGATGATCTTATTTCTATAATACAACGATTCACAAGTAAGATCTTCTTTGATCTGACTTTGAAGAAAGTCTTTGGTCTTTTAAAACACAAATTAATGCTATTTCTGTGTAACAACTAGGATAATGGTTCATAAACAAGGATGTCTACAGTAACACCAGTATGTGATGATAAGTAACATAAAAAAGTATGTGCCATTGAATCACCGAATCACATTTAGATGCTTCATAATAATAGCATTATAATGGAATTTTTGAAAATTTTTAATGTAAAAGTGGATTTTTAGGAATTATTTTGGATTTTGGAATTATGGATTATTAAAGGTTCATATTTCCCCCAACAACATATGCATGCAAGGTCAAAAACACAGTCATTGTCTTATATTTCATAATATAAAGGATTTAATTTTACTTATATTTTGACTGACATATAGTATGACGTGTTTAGTGATTCATTTTTTTCTAAACCCCTTCTTTGTGTGACAGTAATCTGTAGTGATTAGTTCGATGATCCATTCTGTTTTGATTGGTCTACTGCAGCACATGTTGGAAACAGAATGCAGCCTGGTACAGTATATGTGTGTGTGCCCTATGCGGAAACGTATTGAAACTTCAGTTGTACATTAGTGTACTCCAAGTAATAATAACAAACATTAAGTAATAATAGACATTTCTGCGATGTGGCAAATGTTGAAATATTGTAAACGTTGACCACAACACATGCATTCTGCTGTGTCATCCTTTGGTCATAGCAATAAAAAATGCCCTTGTGCAACTCTCAAGTCATTGAAATGAATGGGTTTCAGAAAGCAAACACAAAAAAACACAATTACAGAGAACAAGAAGGCAATCATTTTAATCACACTTACAGGTTGTGATTCGGGGTGTTAAGAAGCTGCGGTACATCTATAGTCTTTGGTTCTGATCCTTCATTTAATAACAACCGGCCTGTGAATCCTGCGTTTTAACGATGCAATATATCAGCAAAATGACAGGAACACAGGACAAGGTTGGAGCTATACTGGGGTATTGTTGTGAAAATTTACTTTAATAATTAATTCCTCACAGCCTCGTCTTTAGGCAGTTAAAAAATTAAATAGAAGATTTTGCCTCATAATGCAAAACACATCACCATGACATCTTAATGACAAGAGGCAAATCCGATTCCCAGGAATCCACCACACATTTTCCAGAGTCTGCATGTAAAAAAACAACTAGGCAGCCAATGTTTTACTCAGACATCACAACAAAATGGCTAAAGATCTGTCTGAAGAGTGACTTGTATCAATGACTCGGAGTCGACTCTTTCTTTTTGAGAGTCAGTAACTTTATACATGGCACACTTTCAGATTTAAAACTCAGCAAGATGTTTTCATTCACTTACAGCTGTTACACACTGCATGAAAGGTCATTTTCAAAACTCTGTAATCCCTTTAACGCCTTAGTCTTATTATTAACACTCTGATCAAAGTGTGCATGTGTATAGATACCTTGTATAGTTCACACAACATCATGAATGAACTTTGAGATGTTTCCCTCTTTTTTGAATCATTCAACTGTCAACACAAGTCAAAGTTGTTGTTTTTTTTGCATTTGTATAATGAAACAGTGACTAGTAAATGATGGTTCAAAGAAAAAAAGTCCGATTTAGGATATATAAAAAGGTACGATCTCGAGTTTACATCTTACAATTCAGACTTTTTTCCTCAGAATTGTGATTTTATTTCCTCTAATTGTGGGTTTACATGCTCTGAGTTTACGTCTAGCAATTCTGACTTTTTATCACTGAATTGCACAATATTAATAAAAAAGTTGCAAGCGAATTACTCAAATACAGAGGTATTGCAATTCTGAGAACAACCAGCCAGAATCATGAGATAAAAATGTCCAACATAAAAAAAAAAGTCCACAAAACAAAGTCCACATCTGAAAAAAATGATATAACTGAACTCTATATTGATAACTATAATGATTCTCAATGTATCCATGCAGCTCCATATACTATCCACTACTATAAAAATTCAATTGGAAGTAAAATGCAATGGATACAACATCTTTTCTGTTTCTCAGTCTAAATATTATGCAGTTACGTAACTTATTCACAAGGGCCCCTTCTGTTTTTCGAGCCCAATTTAGGAACTGTTTTAGGTCAACGGCAGATTACTTATGCAATCAGTTCATTCGCTATAATAATTTTTAAGACATTCATATGCATATTGTTCTACTTGCAATCCGAGATGCAGACAGCACACCAAACGAACACGGAAGACGAGCCAGCGACATGTCCAACAACATTAGCATCTCGTGTCAGGACAACACATCAAAAAGAATCAGAAATGAGTCGTTTCTAGTCTCTGACTGGCACAAACTCCATACAAATTTACTGTGTCATTGTCTCATTATTTGACGTTTTCCTGCAACTCCATGCATAATAATGATGCCTTACAAAGTGAATTATCAAAGCGGCCCCAGTCTTGTTCACATTCAGTTAGGACAGAGGGAAGATCACATCTCTGATGTCTGTGATGACAGCTTGATGTGTGGAAAGGCAAGCGCGAACAAAAAAGATGGCTCATAATGATATGGAATAAATGATGAAACATAAAATGTGTCAAGTGTTTAATAATGTTAGTCTGATGACAAATTTGATCATCCGATAATTGCCTCGTGTTTTTGTGCGATTTAAATTGTTATCTGAAGTCATCCAAGTCAGTGACTACAAAGTCTAACATTACTAAAGTGTCTTAATTAACGTTATTCTAAAAAATGATCTTTTTATACATTTAACATATTCATTTTGAGTCTATAAAAGCACAGCATAACTAAATCTGTTTGCACTTTGTTCCATACTCATTAGAAAACCTGGTTGACTTTAATTAGTCTGTCATCTGCAAATAAGGATGAAAAAACATTTTAATTTCATGGAATATATTCTACATATTACAGTATCAAAGCTCTACAGCAAATGTATGCTTATTCGAAACCCCATAGGAGATTTGTTCCTTTTTTACCTTCTAAAAACAAATTTCTTTGGTTTGAAACAACACATTCGCCTGAATCTCACACTCTGGAAAATATAACAAGCTCTCACATTATTATCACTTCATTTGGGCCAAAGAAAATGTGAAGTAGCTTTTTCACCTCTGATTGTGTTTGAGTAGGAGGAGGCATTCTTAATCCGGAATAATTGAACATGAGCATATGCAGGTCACAAATATACATCCATATGCTCTACTACAGAATGCCTTGTGTCAGAAAATTATGAATATGCGTATGCGGAGCACCTGCCAGCAACCAGTTTTGGGGGAAGTTTACAGCAATCTGCAAACTTTAAATGTCAAATCCAGATCAATGAGATCCTAAAACAACCTAACAAAAACTTTTCCTGGCCTTTTGAAGAAGAGCAATGCTTGTGAAAACAAACTTCATTTCGTTTCAATTTTACAGAAGGTGTGGAAATGAATTTTGAAGGTGAACTTGTCATCTCACCATATGCTTGGTATTTCTTGTGAAAAAATCAGTTTGTGTCCCTTCAGACATAAGAGCTGCTGAGGTCAGCACACTGAAACGAGCCGCAGAGAAGACAGGGATATTGTTTTCTTAGCATTCAAGAGTAACCTTACACTGCACAGAGTGGCCTTTAAAAGGCTTCTTTAACAGTATTTGATGCAAAACAATGAAACTTTACAGAAGCTAGCATATTCCTCTGATTTATTCAAGTGATGTCGGAAATACTGCATTAGAAAAATGAATGCACACAAATGATACTAGAAAGTCATAATTAGAAGAAATTTGATGTTTTGTTGGTTTTGCATTCCTTCGATGCTATAACAAATATAGATTTTTTTTCACAATATACATGTAAATTCACCTCATTTCTCTCTCAGACTAGTCATTTGATTTAATTGAAGATATCTGACAGGAGGCAACTCTACCTCAGTGACTGTGAACAATATAGAACTGTAACTGATTTTACTATACAGTTCATGTTTGGCTTGATCAACCTGAACCTCCATCACAACTTGTCTTCAGTAGGATGTTGCTACTGGTATGTTTTTACTTACTTAGTGTTTCATTTAATTGATGTACTTATAAGTTTTTATGTATGCATGTGTGTTTCATTAGATGTAAGTGATCGATTACGTATGAATGTGCAATCATTTCATTTATTTGACAGATTATACTGCATGTACAATAATTTTATATACACTGTGGATGTACAAGCTATGTGCATATCATTTTATAGGTAAGAGTAAGTATAGTATACAGTTTCAGAAGTAAAGGCACACAAGCTTTGTACCGGGGTCTATTGGTAACTTAAAGGGCAACTATTTTACACCTTTTTCAAGATTTAAGATAAGTCTTTGGTGTCTCCAGAATGTGGCTGTAAAGTTTCAACTCAAAATACCCATCAGATTATTTGTTATACCTTTCTGAATATGGAAATTTTGAGGTCTGAGAACACTAGCTGTTTTTGTTGCCTGTGCCTTTAATGCAAATGAGCTGGTTCTCCCCACCTACCGTTTCCACGTGCATGTCAGAGCCATAGGCTATTTCTCAGTATGCGTTCTTCAGCATTCTTGCATCCTCGTATTCTCGTGTAACGTCATTATCAACCGCCGGAGTTCAGTTCCAAAACTCAAGACCGCAACAATGGAGGATGCGTGAAAGTTCCCGGATGTGTTCCCGGATGAGCACCGAACTTGCTCTAGAAGTCCCAGAAGTCATTGCGACTGGAGGTGGGAAGTGCAGCATTTTATATAGATTTATTAATAAAGTTCAGATATATAACTTATTTATCTCAGGAGTTTCCCTAAAAGAAACAGTGAAAGTAAAGGCAAAAAACACATTAAGGGTGTTTATGTGCTGAAATTTGTATTAATTCATTTTATTTATATTGTGCAACGTATATTTGTAAGGTCTTTATGCATAGTATATATTGTGAAAAGGGGAAAAACAATACATTTTGTATGTTTAAACCATTGTCCATAAAAAATGCGTGAAGGTCATGTGACCATCAGGAAGAACGCAGCATCTCATTTCTCACAGGACGCGTTCTCTGTTCTTGTGGTCTCCCAAGCTCGTTCTTCCGAGGTAACCTGGCAATGAACGGCCTCCACAAGAACGCAAGTTCGTTCTCTGCGTTCTAGGAACTAAGAAACAGCCATAGAGATCTTTCACTACTGCTCTGATGCGTGTCTCCTTTTCCTGCTTCTCCTGTCTCACGTTAGATAAACAGCACAGTGACAGATACAAAGCAAGTAGATCTTACGTTTATGAGAAATATTACAAGAACTTTCTCAGTGGTTATTTGATGATGGCATATATGTTGTGGCGTTAATTCAAGCCTTTCTGCAATAATGAGTCACACAGAATGCCGTTACAAAGTTCACGTGCACACGCACACACACACACACACACACACACACACACACACACACA
>CAIGQW010054217.1:5672261-5698997 GCA_903798125.1 Danio choprae | reverse complement strand
CACACACACACACACACACACACACACACACACACACACACACACGTTTAACTTTGCACTGTATTTGCATGGCAAATGTGACAGGATACATGTTACTGTATGATACTGCTGTATGATATCCGTTACATGATTATACGCGTTACTATGGAGATGTTAATACGCGGCTGTCAATCAATTTGGTGGGCAGGGAAAACCACACTCCTACGTCACGTTGCGGTGGGCCTCAAAATTGCAGGGATTTAGACCCTATTTTAATGTCAGGAAATAAAAAAGAGACTTTTTGTGTTTGTATCATTCCAATATGACTGGACACACTATACCTACACACAGTTCTGTCCAAATAGCTTCCAAAAGTTGATTTTGCATCATAGGTGCCCCTTAAAGGTACACATTATTACATGAAACATATACCTTTTGAAAATGTGTGTGACAGTTCAGTGACAGTTCTGATACTTTATTTCTGAATGCATCAGTTTGCATTTCACAGTTACCTCAAAAAAAAAAAAAGATTTGTGCTCCTTGTTCAAACAACTTATTTTAAATTAGCTGAAACATCCAAAATCTTGAGGGTTTTTTATGGGATAACTTGTATGTTTTTGTTTAATCCTAAACTAAGTTTAAGTTAACTTAATCGGTCTGTGTTGGGACAACATGAACCCAGCATTTTTTACAGTGTTGCATGTAAACGTTTCATACAGGTGCAGTAGGTGATTGTCTTCAGAAACATTTTTTTGTTGTGCTGGTTGAAAGTCTTTTCACATTCCAATAGTAATGATTAAACTAAATAATCTAAATGTATTTCTATGTATTTTTATATTCTGGGTAAGGCATAAAACAAAAAAATGTTCATCCAAATAAATATTGTCGGGCCGACATTTCCCATAATTCTGATAAGTTGCCCAAACTGTCTGTCAGCAAATGTAGATTTGTACAACGGCGCATCTCTGTTCACGCAGATCTGCCATTAGAGCTTGCACGCCTGCATGTGCGCCACACGTTCATGTGCACACGAGATAATCAGTCACGGTAAAATCAAATGCTGAATCAAAACTTTTTAAAAAATTTTTTAAAGGGTTTTTTTTTTCCCTTCACTTAGTCAATTGGTGAAGTTTTTTTTCCTCCACTGTTGCCACTGGCCTGCTTGGATTTGTGGAGCTGCGCTTCGGTGGATTTGCTCTTCAGTGTTTGAACTTTCACCAGTGGAACTTAAGCCACACTGAACTGAACTGAACTAAACTCAAAAATGTGGACTTTAATTGAACTTGTTATGCTGCTTTGACACAATCTACATTGTAAAAAGCGCTATATAAATAAACTTGAATTGAATTGAATTGAAAATCCTGAATCAATATTGGAGTACGTTTTGCACACTGGAGGAAGGATGAAGTATTTCTTTTAGACAGGTAATGTTATTTTAGTCACGCAAAGCTGATGTAGATTGTGTTGTATTAGGAATGGGTTATATGCACAGAAGTGTTGTTCAGCCACTGAAATCTTACAGTGAAAGATCGTTGTGACTATTTTTAATTTCATAAGGGACCTTTTACAGCATCGTGATTTCAGGAGGCGTGGCTTTGGACGGCAGGGGAGGGACTGTTTCAAAGATATTATGCTAACCGGTTAGCATTTTGGAAGATCACCTACTGCACCTTTAAGCATTCAGTAGCTTTATTTCGACAATAAATGCTTGTTCTCAACATCACATTAACAACAGCGTTTGAGGTTCAAAAAAAAAAGAAAAGAAAAAGAAGTCTATATACAAATATATATAAACATTTACAACTATCCAAGTTCCATCTGCAAAAAGCAAAAAAAAAAGCATGGATGAACATTCTTCATTCATCATTTTATTAATGACAAAGCTAAATGATATAATCAAAAGCATTTTCAATCAAAAGTAACATGTTAGATTTGCTGATGAAACAGGGCTTTGGGGTTGAATAAAGAAAAATAAAAAGTTAGCAAATACTGGTGTACTAAAAAAAATAAAACTTTCACACGCTTCCATTTAAATGCTTGAAATGTTGAAATGGCATATACTGTAGGACATAAAACGACTGTGTTGATTTATCCACTGTAGTCTTTTGCTTACATAGAAGTCATTCTATTAATAAAAGTGCAATACAAGTGCTGCTTTATCGAGGATAAACAATTTCATTTTGATTACTCAAGCTGAAATTGCTGTTTGTCAGTAAGGCTATGTTCTGACTTTTTTTTGTCAAATCAGATTTTTTCCAGCAGACTGTCCACACTATTTACTGCAAGTAATCAGTTTAGATTTAGGTCTCCAGACATAATTAACCGTAGGTGTTTACCACGTTTGCTGGAACTCTAAACAGTCCTAATAGACCACTTCCAAATCAGTGTTGGGCGCTTAAGAAAAAGGCTACAACTTCATCATTCTTTCCACCTTTTTCCTTTCCACCTTTGCCCCATGACACTTTGCTTGAATTATAGAAGCAACCAAACAGTATACTAGTGACTAATTTTCAAAAACTATTACAAACTATATTCTAAAATAAACTATTAAACATTAAACATATTACTCTACTCATCCTTAAATCAATGAACAGAAGGAAATGTAAAAAATAAAGACCATTCAACAGCATATGAATAACTCCTTAACTGCTAAAGTTAAACACTGCAATTTATTTTCTGAGTGATGTTCATTCATTCATTTTCTTCAGCTTAGTCCCTTTATTAATCTGGGGTTGCCACAGCAGAATGAACCGCCAACTTATCCAGCATATGTTTTACGCAGCAGATGCCCTTCCAGCTGCAACCCATCACTGGGAAACACCCATACACTTCAATTCCCACACATACACTATGGACAATTTAGCTTACCCAATTCACCTATAGAGCATGTCTTTGGACTTGTGGGGGAAACCAGAGCACCCGGAGAAAAGCCACGCAAACACGGGGAGAACATGCAAACTCCACACAGAAATGCCAACTGACCCAGCTGAGGCTCGAACCAGCGACCTTCTTGCTGTGAGGCAAGAGCGCTACCCACTGCGCCACCGTGCTGCCCCACTGAGTGATGATTCAAAAAACTGAAAAGAGATTTATATTTTTGCTATACATTCAAATAACAAGTGTTCTGCTCTTCTCTTGACTTCTGTATTTATATAAACAACAACAACAGCAGCAACAACAACGAGATGGAAAATACAGCTCATCCAGAGGAAAGAGGCTAAGCATTAGCTGAATCACAACTTTATGAATGGTTTTACTCAATCTGAATTAAACTTCTGTAAACCAGAAATCTCTTTCATAAACTAAAATGCGACCCACTAGGGGCTCTATTTAAACAATTTAAGTGAATGGTCTAAAGGCATAGTGAGTTATAGGTGTGTTTTGGGCATATCATCAGAGTCTCCCATAGCCTTCAATACCGAGCTGCCGTCATACGATGGCGCATTTGATATTTACATGGCCGACTTTGTAAATGAAAACACTGACTTTAGACCAGCTTTTGAGTTGGTCAGTGATGCAGTTTATTTCAGTTACTGAAAGAAGCAACGTGCCAACAATGGGCTCCTTTTCAGATCAGCATGTCCATGGGCACACATATTTTCACAAAGGCATTTGCTATTTAAACAACATTGTGCAGGACGTGAAAATGATACCTGGCTAAAACTAGCAAAAAAACAGTTTAGTTGCGCCTGCTGCCGCACTGCGCCAGCTGTATGATAAGGCCCTAGGAGAGAGGTGGATGGGGAATTCAACCCTACAGCTGGAGAGCTCCTGACAGCAGACTTCATTTCCAGCCTCAAACTCAGCAGCCAGTAATTATCAAGTAACCCTGTACACTTTGATTAGCTGGTTCAGGTGTGCCTGATTAGGGATGGAGCTGAAATCTGCAGGATGAAGCTCTCCAGGAGCAGCTTTGGAGACCCCTTGTATAGACATTATACAGACTTTAAACATGTGGTCAAATTCATAGTCAGCTAACTCAAGAGACTGGAAAATCTGCATGGATATAGAAAGACGTTTAAGAGATGCTGACTAAATAGCATAGCGCTGACAGGAGAAATGGTAATAAATGTACAGTATATTTTTCAAAAATGCATAGCAAGGTTAGAAGGGTCCCAGTGAGGGAGTTTTAAGTCTAAAATATCTTCAATTAGAACAAAGGTCTTAAAAATAATTGTAAAAGCTCATATATTTGGGAGCATATGGTTCTATAAGATGAATCTATATATCTACAAGATGCAGTTTGTAGTTGTAGAAAGTAGTAATAAAAAAATAAATCAAATAATTTTTGGTCTGATTTGTAAAAAAAACAAAAAAAAACATGATTTATTATTATTTATTAGTATATGCTATTCTAATAAGTATTGTGCTGAATTGTGTAACCATTTTAGATGTTTACAGTAAATTCCTATGAATTCTCTATCCATAAAAGAACACACGGTCCAATGACATTCTAAAAATAAAAATAAAACATATAGAAATCCACAGAACAAACTTACTATAAATTAAAAAAATAAAAATAAATTACACATATGCCACACATTATATGAGTTATTTTTCAAGATACTAGAAAAAAATGCTTAACTAGGTTAATTGGGTTAAAGAGGTTAATCAGGCAAGTCACTGGATAACATGGAGGGCTAATGAAATTGACCGCAAAAAGATTATACCGTGGTCACACTAGAGTTTGTGCATGCAAAATTCTGTCGTACAGCGATGTGAAAAGGGGCGGGATTAAGCAAGATGATTAGACATTTAAAAAAGCAAGTGATTGGTCTATATTTAAAATTTCTCTACATAGAGGTCATGTTTTGATCTTCGATTGGTCTCACGCAATCACGTGATGTGATTTTGCAGGTCAGAGTTCACCAAGCTTGAACTTGCAAAGCAGCGAACTGCAAAACTTGTCGCACGAGCTTGCGTTTCCGGTTTGTCTCATTCGCGTACGTATGAATGGAAGTCTATGGGGAGAAAAGTGCAGTGTGATCCAGCTTTAATAAAAAAAAAACTTTTAAATTGCTGCAGTCGAAAAATATTATAGGAAATATTGTGAAAATGTCCCTGCTCTGTAAAACATCACATAGGAATATTTGAAATGTATAATACACATAACAAAATACCATCATGAATAATTGACATCCAAGAAGATCATACTACTTATTTTCTTTCTTTCATATAATGGATTGACTGTAATCATGTACAGCAATGTGTCTCATTTCATTATGTAAATAAGCTGTCAATCTCAGTGGGACAACGACACTATGGGACAATCTCTAATGTACACTAATGTAGCCTAGCCACTTTTTAAAGAGATCACCCAACACAAAGACTAAAAAAGTTAAAAAATAAAAAATCTAACCAACACATTTCTCCAAAACTTTTCTTCCCTATCACTGGACTCGCTTTCACACCCGTCTGTATACTGTGGTGATTTATGAGACCTAGAACTGAAGAATGCTACATATACGCTTTTTGTTACATTTCAGGATGTACAAAACAGCCCTTCTGCATTTCTGTCCAACCTGTTGCAGAACTATCGGTAAGAACCACCGCTCTTTTCTCAGCCTTCTTATCTTGTCTAAGCCTAACAAGCAAAATAAGAACTTGCTTTGAGATGGCCCATTTTAAGCACAGTATCTAGTTTATTTGTTTTCTTTAAGCGTTCGAGTGGCTCCCCATTTGCCTGAATTCCCTCGCTTCTCTCACACCTGCCAACCAATCAGCCATTAATCATCAGCATTATACGCTCAGTGCATCTGCAGTGCAGCATCAGCCTCGTCCTACTCAGCCTCATGAGAATCTGTCTGTGGGAGTTCAGTGAGGAAAGCTAATGGAGATTCTAGTCCTTCTGCCCGACTATAAAGCTCTTTATGTAAGCTCTCTCTTGTCATCAAAGCTACGATCCTCTTCCTGCTATTCCAGTCTGTTGCATACCTCATTTCAAACCACGAATGAAGAATCCCAATCGCACCTTCTCCATTCTTCACTAACTGCTAGAAATTTCCCAGTCCAGTGATTTCTTTGGGACTGCTAATCCGCTGGGAAGGAGGAGACTTTACCTTGGTCTTGCCAAAATGATGTCATGTTCTTCTCCCTGCACTGGTTCAGAGCTTCATGTTAAAGTGGTGGAACAGATTTACTTTTATTACTTTGTTTTAGTATTACAGTCATGCCCCAGCGGGGGGTGTTCAATCTTAATCCTGGACAGCCAAATATCCATATCTCAGAAGGAAACGTAACTGTTTCACATATTGTCTGAAAAGTAGCTGATTTGTATATATTCATATGATTTTTTAATAGAAGGCATGCCCCCAAACACCACCCCTAACCCTATTCCTCATTGGGGGAAGATCAAATCCTTCTATAATGAAGGAATTAGGTTGTACAAATGAACTCAAGTTCAAAATTTGACAAATTGCTGTGTGATAACGTTGAAGTATATTTCTGATTTTAGATCCACCTAAAACTTAGCTTGAAGTTTGTAGTGAGTCTGAAGACATTAGGCTTGTTGGAGATGACCCACCTGGTCTCACCAGCCAGTTGCAGGAGTGAGAGAAGGCAATAGACTGTAGTTCAGTCAGAGACTTCATGCTGAAACAAGCCAAAACCTTCTTTGCTGTCTTTGATATCTGAAAAAAAGTACAGAGTCTTTTTTTTATCTGTTTCTCCAATATCTAATATCTGTAAATAAGTTTGCAGTCATTTTAGTTTATCAAAATGAATGTCAAAAAATTGTTTACCTAAACGCAAACCTATCAATAGTAAATTCAGAAACAAATGTGTGTGTGTAAATTTGGTTTAACAATGTTAACATCTCTATAAGATTAAGGAAATAAATTATATAGATTAAATAGATTAAAACAAAAGCAAAAATAGAAATTAGACCATATCTTAAAATAAATTTTAAAAAGGCATCCAGAATCAGTCATTTTGTTTTTTATCCAAGTCAAATCTTTTTGAAACTCAAAATGGTGTTAGTTTACTTTTCAATAATACAACATTAGATTTAATCTTTTTTCTATATTGTTAGTATATACTTATATATACTTATACTTACATATATAATTTAAGTATAAGTATATCATTTTCCAATTATTAGCAATAGGCTAACTAGAACATTTTCTTCCAAACCTTTATTCTTATACAAAAAACATATATTTAGATAATATAATTAGTCTAATATAATTTGTGTTTAGCAACTGCAGTGGCTAGCCTAGGTGCTCTGCTTTCATTGTGCTACTTTTCAAAGTCTGACAAATTCTTTCACCAGAATGCATTGCTTATATCAGGCTTACATCAGATTTTTTTTTTTTTTTTGTAGCGTCACATGAAGTTGAACAAGCCTCTTGAATTTAAACAACAAATTAAAACTAAAATTTTATTCTACACCATTGTTTTCGGTGTAACTCTCAAAGAGCACCCACACTTATTTTCTCCTTCTCCATTGTGGAACATTATTGAATGAAGTGGACATCTAGTCCTACTTCTAGGCTGATTTCAATATTCAGGCTGATGCTCCCAGTTGCCCTTCAGCATCAAATGTCTATCATCCTCTCTCCAACACACCTGTGACTTGATGGTGGGAAAACAATTTGATTTTTATGCTCACAAGAAGCTGTCCCACACCTACAATCCCTGTTACATTGGTCCATATGTTTGACGACTTCATCTTCAAGACAGACAATTGGGGATTTGTGGTGATCCTTTTATGAATAAATATAATACAAAATAAAAAGGAGAATAATCAAAGGCTAAGAATGTATGCAAGTCCACTGGGAATTATGGTATCCTCACTGTCAGAAGTGACTGCTGGATTGTGCAGGGAAAGCAGCAGGTCCAGAGGTACAAAGCAGTCATTGCTTTGCGTTGACCTTGATATGGACCTTATTGGCATCAGATGTAGACTTAAACCAGACAAAACAACACTGATTTTATGAGAAATGCATCATTCATCACAACTCCCATAGCACCTCTCCTCTCTTATCCATACCGAGTCTTACTAAAGCTAAACTTTCAGATGCTCCCAGTGCTATTTCTCTAGTGGAGTTGCAGTTTTCATATGCTCTCCTATTGATTCCTCTTCAACTTCTCTGCAGATACTGCACCCAAAAATGAATTATACCTCATAATAGCACTCATTGATTTCCATATTTAGTAAAACATTTTATGGAAGTCAATTAGTGCCAGCCACCAAGCATTTGTCAAAATATCTTCTTTTGTGTTCAACAGAAGTGAGAAACTCAAATAGGTTTTGAACAAGTGATAGGTGAGTAAATAATGGAAAAAATTATATTTTTAGGTGAACTATCCGTTTAAATTCACCCCCTCTGTAGCATTTGACACCTTCTGCACTGCAGCAACACTTTCTTTTTTCTTTCTCCTTGAGAATTTGCTCAAGCAATTGTGGCCATCGTCTTGGTAATTCCCAGACGTGCCACTTCCTAATCTCTTGCTTGGCTCTGTTCCTGGTTCATTGATAACTGAACATGATATTGCTAGTAACTGTTTTACCTATTTGTCTCTGGTGCTAAAACAATTCTTATTAGCAGTTAGTTTTGTTCTATTAGACTGCAGTTTAATTATTTTAAACCTCTAGTAGTCAAAAGCTAATCTCTTTGCTTCCTTTATCTCTTTTGCTTTCCTTTAAGGGGTCTTATCTTAAACATTATACGCTATCAAAATGCAGTCATCTTACAAAATTCACATCACTCATTGGCTAGATGTTATTGAACGTATTTCCTAAACTGCTTTTTAATGTAATTAATGTGCAGGAAAATGCCAATGGAACTCCCGCAATAAACAAACCGGCAGACACAAAATGTCGCTTTTTACTATGGAGGGATGACTGAGTTGGCTGATTGTATCCCTGGTCATAGTATACAGTACTATATAGTTTGTATACATCACTTTAGACAAACTATACATTTTGAGAATAAAACACGGCTGCGGCTGGAAAACAATGTTACAATGCATTGTAAACAGCGAAGGCACATCGCAAGTCACTTCAGGAGGAGGCATGAATTAATTTTGCTAAACTGCGAGATGGTCATCTTCCGGAAATATTACCAACTATCCATCAGGTAATGTTTTTCCCTTTCTCTCTCTGTGTTTAAAATTGTTCATAAAGCGCTGTGAACAAATATTTTTCCTTCACATTCCATAATGCACATCGAATCAGCCTACGGCAGCTTGATTAATCCAAACAAGGTGCAGTACTTTTTGCGGTTGGGTCTGTTTTAGTTCGGATCATGTTCTCACCACAAACGAACCGCTCCAGGGTTCGTTTGAAAGCATACTAGAGTTTGTTGTTCGGTTCATTTGGCCAGGTGAAGAGGTCGTCTCGGTACGCTTTTTTGGTCAACTTTTGGTGCGCATGTGCGATTGCTACATTCACACCTGGCCAAATGAACCGAGCAACAAACTCTAGTACATTTCAACCGAACTAAATAAGGCAGGTATGAAAGCACCCTTATTCTAGAAACGTCTCCAATTAACCAAATATATAGTGACCACACTTCCCTTTAAAAATCAGGTGATTGTGTTTTTTCATCACTTCAATAATGGCAAAGAGAGCAAAGAAAAAAAACTTCACAAACAGAGGTACTATACCGACACTGAAGGTACTGGTAGATGAAGTTGAATCCAACCAACAAGTACTCTGAATAGAAGAAGATAACCAGTACATTTAATTCCAAAGGGTCTGAAGACATACAGTAACATTCCCAGAAAAAAAAAAAAAAAAACTGTCCCAGTTTTTTTTACGAACAATTGTCACAGTTGACAACACCAATTACGCAACTGTCTGTTTAAAACTAGACAAATTATAAATTGAATGTTTTATAATTAAAGAAACGTGTGGATTGCTTAATGCATACCGTGACACTCTTAAATGTGTTTTATGTGTAGTGTTTCTATTCTACCACTCGATTCTTTGGATTAGTATGCTCAAAGGTATGCTTACATTTCCATACATTTCTACATATAATTACGAGTTGGTACATCCCACAATTTATATGAAACTACTCCTACACACTCACATCAGTGCATACAGTCTTGTTAAAATAAGAGCCCTGTAGGTCCCCAGGACTGGAGTTGGGAACCATTTGTCTATAGGCATGCACAAGGACTTGAGAACCAAACAAACAATGGTGGACTACTACAGGGCTGTATTTGTGCGGCTATACTGGGTGACATTGCCAACTACTGGCCTGGCATACAAATGGCTGATATTAGACATTTTATGTTGAGGATCTTTGTTTTCTAACCACAAAGTTTTTACAAACCTTTTCAGAAACACAAAGAAAAAACGTCTTCATTTTTAATGCGATGTTGCTGTGTAAAACATACCCTTAGCTGGCAGTAACTGCTAGCATTAAACCCAAGATAGTTGTCTGAGATATGGCATGGCAGGTAGCACTCTTGTACTTTCCCAGATAGCATTTCTGGCCTATAATTTTGCCAAAGGTCTGTCCCTTCTCTACCTTCAATCTTTCATTCAATCTGTTCACCTTAGTGTGGTCATTGTTAACAGCCTCTATATCCTTTCCTTCACCTTCTATACACATTTAGGAACATCTGTGTTTAATAAAACAAGATCAAAAAATGGCAGACTAGCCTATTGGCAACAACACTTTCTCCCCTTTCCGGACACATGCTCTCTTGTATAAAGAATGATGCAGCCTTGAAAAAAAATGTGTGTATGCTGAACAATTTAACAAAAGTTACATGGCCCTTTCAGAAATAAAAGAATGAAACATATACTTTTTTATGACTTTGAGAAAGATGTTAACACAAAGAGTTTGCCCTTTCATCATGTATTGACAACTCTCCTTGATATTTTTCCCATCACGCACAACAGGTATTGATGATCTCCTCAATGTCACAATAAAAATCCATTTCTCTGTGTGCATTGGTTGAAATTGTGAGTGCCTTGTTGTTGTCTCCCCACGAGTGCTGTTGATGCTGTGTTTCTGTTGTTGAAGCTGGCAGGGGTTCTGTTACTATGAAAAGGCTTCACACCGCCTCTCAGTCTGACCTGCACACAGCACCAGTCCTCTCACAGTCTCAGCCATTGATCTTCTCTGCAGCCTGGCTCGCCATGACCAGAACTTAGAAACAAAAGACTTTCCCTTTTCTGATAGACGGCCCTTATCCACAAAATGACTATGACCTCTAAAGACACGCAAGTCTGACATTAAGCCCAGCGGCTGTAAGAGATTTTATTTTTGTAAATAGATATTATGCATTCAGCTCTGTAGTCTATTGTATATGATGTGAATGGGAAATACTTTCTTGTGATCTCACAAGAGCTGATAAATAAGTAGGGTTGCAAAATTCCAGGAATTTTCAAAGCTGGAAACCTTGCATTGGAATTCATGGGAATTAACTGGAATATATGGAAATGAAAGGGAATAAACTGGGAATTTACAAAAATGCTGATTTGTTTTTTTAACACTGAGACCACCTCTTCAAGAAGGTCTTTGTATGCTTTTTTTGGTCCGCTTTTGGTGCACATTCGAGTACGATTGCTACATTCACACCTGCCCAAACGAACCAAACAATGAACTCTAGTGTGTTTCAACCGAACTAAATAAGGCAGGTGTGAAAGCATCCTTATTCTTTATATTACTAAACACTGTTCTTGAACACATTTTCTTCTGGAAATTAACATGTCCCAATTTCCCTATTTCATTTGTCCTACACACAACTAGCATTTAGAAACGTCTCCAATTAACCAAATATATAGTGACCACACTTCCCTTTAAAAATCAGGTGATTGTGTTTTTCTTAATGCATACTGTGACACTCTTAAATGTGTTTTATGTGTAGTGTTTCTTTTCTACCACTCTGGGTAAGCATGCACAGAGGTAAAAAAATGTGTGTATGCTGAACACTTTTTATATTCATTCAAGTATGGTTTAATATTACTTTGGTAAATAATTTTCATCAACAAAATTCCAAAATCATATATGTCAATTAAGTGACAATTTATGAGAATGTGTAGCTCAAGCTGTGATGCTCTTTCTTTTATTTAATGCTAGCCAGATTTCTACTATAATACAAAGGTTCAGGACTGGTCAAAACACATTACTATTTTGAATGTGCTTGAAAGAAGTCTCTTATGCTCATCAAGCCTGGATGTACTTGATCAAAGATACAGAACAAAAAAAAAATAATGTTGTGAAATAATATTATTACAATGATTTTTTCTGTTTTAATATATATAAAATACAATGGCTATCTGTGATGCAACGCTGAATTTGAACACATCTACATCTTAACACATCTACATGTTACATGATCCCTTAGATAACATTAAAAACAAAACAAAAAAATGCTCATCAATCTTGGAAACTGTTGTGCTGTAATTAATATTTTCAGATTTGCAGTGTTCTTTGATTAATCCAGTTTATATAGATAATTCACAGAAACTCACATAAACTCCTGGTAAGTTTCCAAAATTGGAAAATGTAAAAAAAGTTCCTGCAAAAAAAATTATGGAAACGATCAGAAATGTTCCGCTCCTTTGCAACACTATGAATAAGAATCTTTATAAAACATCAAACTTTCTACATCTTATATCTTACATCTATGTTGACAGATAATTAATAGAATTATAAAGATAATTTACATTACAATTCTATTCTATTTTGTCTAAATTTCAAACAATTATATCAGAATAGTCCAAAATAAAAATGAAGATGCATTTCCAGAGACATTTTAAAGCATGTTATTTTTATTACACAAAGTAAACAAAACAATGACCCTTTACAATACTACAATGCTTTACGTTTTTGCATGTTGGGTCACTTTGTTGGGATATTTAACAAATGTATACGACATATAAAGCATTGGTTAATTTTCTTAACTGCTTTAACAGCATCTGTTGAGTTGCCAATTCAGCTATTTTTAACCCTGCATTTAAAAAAATTATTTAAAAGAACATCATACAGCCTCTTTAATGTTATATGTTCTTTCCATTAAACATAAGACACCATGCTTACTGTGTTTATCTTCTCTCTCCTCGCCACACTGCACAGTTGCCAAACATTTCAACGTCTAGCAACTTATAGAGGAAGGTAATGCTACATAAACTTCATAATGTACTGTACACTGCATCTCTTTCTCCAAGAATACACCCACACTGAATATAAGAAGTGAGATTCTGTACTGTTTAATGGACCCTGGAAAGCCAGAGCCATTACACACTGTTTTTATGGCTTTAGTAAGGGAGGTACCACATAATAGGCCCAGTGTACCAAGAGTTTTAGACGCTACACAATAATGAAAGGTATTTGCCTCGCCGAGCATCGCTCCTGATATACAGCAAATTCAAAGAGACAAAGCATAACGACAGCCTCCCAGTATTCATGAGGACTCGAGAAGGAAAACATTCAGCGCTGAAATAGACCCCCAGTTTGTATGCGGTACTGATAGTAAAAAACAGAAGTTGGCGTAATGAGTGTGGTTTGCTTTACTGAGAGTCTGAAACCCCCTGGGAGACTGACAGTCTGGAGGTGAGCTGCTCTTCAGCATTCGTGAATGCCTGTTTACACGCTCATCTCAAATTGCGAGTCTTCGCCTCCCTTTGTTATTGTCAAACTCTTCTGTTGTTTAGTTTGTAAGAATGAACACGAGAGACTTGAGATGAATTTGGGTACGTGCAGTCAGATTTGTCAGAGACATTTTTCTCAGCACATAAAGATCGTTTTCATATTCAGCGTCTGAAAGCATGACTCATGGCTCCGAATACTGCAGCAGAAGGGAGCTCCTCAAGCACTTTGCTAATTATCGCAGATTGAATCTTTTTTTTAACAACTGAGCTCAAATGCAGTCAGTAAAGAAAGTGATCTGTCTAAATCATTTGCACCATGCAGGGGAAATGGCACTTGAAATTTCAGCTGAAAGTTAATTATTAACCTTTTTCAATCGAATGGATTTTAAAATCCAACTCTGTTTGGGTTTTGGTAAAAAAAAAAGAACCCAAGTTATGGATTTAATAATGATTGAAAACTATATGAATTTTCACACTTCATAAAATAGAGGAACTTTACCCACATCGCCATGATAACAAAAATAGCGCCTGAAGGGTTCAATTTGCCAGGGATGAAAGAGACATATGAAAGCATGAAAATAAAGACTGACATTAGCTATAATCTGTAGACGTTTTGAATAAGCACATTGGATATGGCGTTTTGAAGTCAAGACTCGTGCATTATCTACTAGCACAGAAGTGAAAAGGAAGTGACAAGGAAGGAGAATTTGCCCTTGTTGGTGTCAGCTCAATCAGCCTCCTTTGGAGGGCACTGTTTTGTGGCACAAACATATGCTTGCTATCTCAGCTGACCACATGTCCAGGCCTTAATAATATCTGACAGTAAATATATAACCTTGCCATCTGCTCATATAACGCCGCTGTGCAAACTGAAATCACTAGAAACTTACAACACTTCAGGATGGCACCCTAAAGGAAAGAACAATAAATCGGCAGGTCATGCGGGTCAGCACACTCAGTCTTCATTACTTAGATTAGTTTAATAAAGCTGCATGGAAATGAGACACCTGGAGGATGTTCCTCAAAGCAGCATTTCTAAAATGGTTTTATGTTTATGACCTGTGCAAAATAAATAGATGTTGAAAAATGGGAAAAATAAAGTCGGTGTCCACACAGCATGCATCCTGCATTCAAAAACAGCAAGACGCTGAACGATGCAGTGGATCAAAACATGGGACACTTTGAGCACTCCAGTTAATCATAATTATTCAAATATTGATAAGGCAAGGAAGCTGACAAATGTCTAGATAATAATAATGAAAGCATACAAAAAAAATACAAACTATTTTGAACCTGCTAAATTTGAGTAAGGTATCCCACACTTTTGTTTACATTTACAAAATAGTGCCATATAGTGAAAATAGTGAATTCCTCTATCACAAAAGACACTGCTTCAAGAAGAGCAGTTTGTGATGCCTGTATTAAACTTTAATAAGCAACATTTTGACGATGATAAGAAAAAGCATGTATGCTTGAGAATTCTGTTCTTTTATTGTCACATGGTCACATCCTTCCCCGTTTTGATTTGTTTGGATACATTTGGTCTATGTTGCACCAAAGTTTGTTTGGAGTGGACAGAGACCAACCTTTTGAACCTTGTTCCACTAGTTTGGTGTATGCCAAGGTTCAGATGGCTACATTCATACATATTCAAATGAACTGCACTAAAAGAGTGCTAATAACACTCTGCTGTAAAACAACTAACCGTTTGCTTTAATTAAACCAAAGCTGCCAAGTGTAAGCACATCCTAAGTTGCCACGAGAAGGGCTTTTTATGAAACTATGCTGCCTATGCAGTAAAATGACAAAATATTATATTTTTACATATTTATTTATTATTTTGTTCATATTATTATTATTATTATTATTATTATTATTATTATTATTATTATTCCGCTATACATTACTATAGAAATAGAAAAAATGAAAAACACCAACAACTATTATGCACTGAGCTCAATCCTAATGTCCATGAATTCATAGTGTCATCAAGCCAAATTTTAGAATTGAACAAACACACATACATTGTTCATCTGCATATAATAATGACAATGTAATACAATTGTAAAAAGTAACTTTTTAAAAACATCATCATTAGACTTTAGATGTCC
Source organism: Danio choprae (assembly GCA_903798125.1). Classification (NCBI taxonomy): domain Eukaryota; kingdom Metazoa; phylum Chordata; class Actinopteri; order Cypriniformes; family Danionidae; genus Danio; species Danio choprae. Next base: position 5,683,352 of record CAIGQW010054217.1, on the reverse strand, counting down.
TGCAGCAGTTTTGAAAAAAAAAAAAAAGTATATATATATATCATTCTGCTGTTTTGCATGTTTAGTCGACTAACGATGGCTGAGATTCTGTATTAAGAGACCAGAAACTTTACAGTCTCTTTGTTGGTCAGAAGATATTTAAATATATATTGAGGCTACATGAGATAGACATTGTGTTTGATTGTGTGCAAAACCGTTTAAAAGCTGTGTATGGAAGAGCATCTGTGCTCCTATAGGTCAACATCACACACGTGGACCAATATAAGCACAAAACAGAATTAATCATGCAATGTTCATTCTTTCGGAAGATTGTAATGCATATCAGACTAAGTGTTAACTGTCATTTACTATGAAACACTATACAAGATAAAATTCTTGTATTCAGAACATCACCATGATGTCTGATGTCAAATGAATTGCGGCAAAATTGAGCTGATATTCTTTAGACTGAACCACCAAATGAAAGCACATAACAAAATGTTATTATTTGATGGATCACCCAGAGCTGTTTGTTATTACGTAGGCTATAGAAGGGCATTTACACGTACATTTGTATATTAAGACTTGACATTAGGCAACTATTTAACAATCTTTTAGAAGCAACGGATAAAGTTAAAGGTCAAACTAAAATGAAATCAGTATCAGTTTAAAGGCCAGATTGAAAAACAAAACCAAACAAAAAAAGCCAATATAGTCTTACAGTATATGGTCTCGTACATAGTCAATATACTGCACTACTCTAGGTAAATGTCTTAATTCTGTTTAATCTATTGTTACAATCACAATGCAACCTGTCTTTATACTAATTTTATACTATTCAGCCCAAACTGAATGTAAGCATAGATGAAAAATGTTCACAATAATATCTGTGACACACATTTGTGAATGCTAATTTCTTGACTATTTTAAATATACAGCCACACTGCTCTTAAAAAATAAAATGAAACAAAGCAACAGACATAGGAAATGCAAGAATATTTTTGAAAAGCCTAGCACAGTAACAACATTATTTATTTATTTTTTATTGAAGATGAAGTAAATTTATAATTTAATGTGTTATAGCTTTAAAAGCATTACTGTTTAGTATCAGCAGGGAAGCAAATTACATCTATTTTCTGTCTTTATCGGAATAGGCAGAGATAAGTACACTATTTTTTGTTATTATGAGCAACTTGAACAAGTACAGCCCCTCATGATTTGAAAAATTCAATATCTGGCTTAAACTCAAAAGTATAAACTATCCAACAAATCTTACCTATAAAACATGTCTTTTCTTTGTTTTCATATTGATATTTTTGTATTTCTTATTTTTTAAATAAAATGTACTACTTCAGAAAAATGTATATACAGTATGTATAAATATACAATATTTTATGCAAATTAATAATTCATTCATTCATTCATTCATTTTCTTTTCGGCTTAGTCTCTTTATTAATCTGGGGTCGCCACAGCAGAATGAACCGCCAACTTATCCAGCATATGTTTTACGCAGCGGATGCCCTTCCAGCTGCAACCCATCACTGGGAAACATCCACACACACTAATTCACACACATACACTACAGACAATTTAGCTTACCCAATGCACCTATACAGCATGTCTTTGCACTTGTAGGAGAAACCGAAGCACCCGGAGGAAACCCACGAAAACACCTTCTTGCTGTGAGGCGATTGTGCTACCCACTGCGCCACCGCGTCGCCACAAATTAATAATAATGCACAAAAATAACAGTAAAAATGTTTAGAGACATCCTTCAAAAATATGTTCAATGTAGCATTTCAAACAAACACATTGTGGTATATTTACAATAAAAACAATGCTTAAAACAGAGAAAAAAAATCTATGCTTTGAAAAGTTTATGCACAAATCAGTAGTTAAGCAAATCGCTGTTGTGTAAAGTTTTTTATTTATTCATTTTTTTAGAAAAAGGTTTAAATGGTAAAAAAGGTAAAAAGGTTTAAATGTGGCGGTTCCTGGGCACCACCATCTCTCAGGATCTGAAGTGGGACATTCACATAGACTCTATTGTGAAGAAAGCCCAGCAGAGACTGTACTTCCTCCGTCAGCTGAGGAAGTTCAACCTGCCCCAGGAGCTGCTCGTACAGTTCTACTCAGCGGTCATCCAATCCATCCTCTGCACTTCAATCACCGTCTGGTTCGGCTCAGCTGCCAAAACCGACCTCCGCAGACTACAGCGAATAGTCCGGACAGCTGAACGAATCACTGGCACTACCCTTCCTACACTTCAAGAACTGTACTCTTCCAGAGTGAGTAAAAGGGCTCACAAAATCACTCTGGACCCCTCACACCCAGCGCACTTCCTGTTTGAACTGTTACCATCTGGTCGGCGCTACAGAGCACCAAGCACAAAAACAGCCAGACACAGGAGAAGTTTCTTTCCTCAGGCCATCTACCTCATGAACAGTTAAATATTCTACTACTGTGCAATAAATGTGCAATACTTTCTCATACGCACTCGTACACAGCACCTTATAACAACTTACAGTGCAATACTTCTTCTACGCAGTTGTACACAGCACCTTATAACTTGTCTGTACATACAATTCATCATCCAGAGATTTTTGTCTGATTGCATCTCTGTTTAATGTGTCGTCTTTTTCATATTTATTTCGTGTTGTCACTTGTCACTTTATGTACACTGGAAGCTTCTGTAGCCAAAACAAATTCCTTGTGTGTGTAAGCACACTTGGCAATAAAAACCCATTCTGATTCTGATTCTGATTCTGATTCATTCCACTGTGGCGACCCCGGATTAATAAAGGGACTATGCCGAAGGGAAAATGAATGAATGAATGAAAGTTTAAATGTAATTTCCCCCTTAAAATCAAAGCATCAAATGATACTCAGTTCCAGTAAAGTATGCTGAATATATAAAGAAATTCAGCTGCATCCTCCACAACGTAACACTCTAAACTGACCCAGAAGATTCCTAATCACACTGTGCAAACAGTGTTCAGACCAGACTTTGTGCCATTACCTGATTGGCATAATTCTTTTAGTTGACATTCCTTTAGTCTACAACACAGACAGCACGTATGAATAAATGCTGCCATCAGCGGGTGCAATTCATTCCTACTGAATTCCCCCTTAAATATCTAAATGCGCTTTGTGTGTAATTAAATTTCATCTCCCTCTAGATTAACAATTTACATATACTCAATCACCTACTTAATCATATCCAACAAGATAAAGTCTGTAATTTTGAAAACAAAGCCGACGTAGTCAAATATTTAATTGCAGAGCTAGAAGTACAGCTGTTTTAGAAGCACACAACATCCTGTGATCAAACTTAAAGCAAAAATAAAGTTCGAGGATGCTAATATCCTCCAAGATATCAAGTGATCCTGCCTGTATTTGCATATATTACATTTATTTGCTGACATCACGAGAATAAACAAGTTGCTGAAAGATAGCAGGTGCGGCATGAGAACAGCCAAGTGATTTCCTGCCACCCTAAACACAGCAATCAACACATCTCACTGTGTACCATTTGCATCCAGACTCTATAATGATGCTCAGTGGAACAAAGGGGATTTTCGACAGGAGTCTGAGAGACATCATCGCTGAAAAAAGCGCAGAAACACAAGAAGCCCGAGGATCGCTGGGAATCAACACATAATATAGCATCATTAGCCCCTTAGCATGTCATGGACCAGATGCTCATTCATAAAGGCTGAATATTAAATGCGCACTGTTCTCTCTCCATTTCTCTGCCCTCTGTAAAACGTTTTAAAGCACTCCAAACCAACAGACAATGTTCCTCAATGCTCAACAAGGACTGCAGCTCTTAAAATGGGGAAGGCTTGACCTACAAGGCAGAGACATTCATGCAAAAATATTCCACCGCTCTTTTAGTAGCCTTGGTTAATTCTCGAGTATTTGCTTTTTAGAGATTTCAGTATATCCTTCAACAAAGAGTCCTTAAGCCGTGAAGCAAATCAACCTGTGGCGTGATAAACCACAGCATTTCATTTGAAGCTAAAAAGAAAGAAATAAAAAATTGAAAACATGTTCAAGATAAAAGCCTCACTGCCTGTACTTAACGTCTTTTATGTGATAAAAGGTGTGCATTTGCATTCTTGTTCGCTGTACTTTTGCCTTTTGTAAAAGTGCAAGTACTGGATTCACAGTGAAAAGTGTGCATTCTAAATACTTATTTGACAAATAAAATGGAGTATGGAATGTTTTACACTACATGCATTCAATAATCAATGCTTCTAATAACAGTAGATTACGGCCTTACGGTAGCACGATCGCCTCACAGCAAGAAGGTCGCTGGTCCGAGCCTCGGCTGGGTCAGTTGGCATTTCTGTGTGGAGTTTGCATGTTCTCCCTGTGTTGGTGTGGGTTTCCTCCGGGTGCTCAGGTTTGCCCCACAAGTCCAAAGACATGCGGTATAGGTGAATTGGGTAAGCTAAATTGTCCGTAGTGTATGTGTGTGAATGAGTGTGTGTGGATGTTTCCCAGTGATGAGTTGCAGCTGGAAGGGCATCTGCTGCGTAAAACATGTGCTGGATAAGTTGGTGGTTCATTCCGCTGTGGCGACCCCAGATTAATAAAGGGACTAAGCCGAAAAGAAAATGAATGAATGAATGAATGAATGAACAGTAGATTGCATACAGTAAACAGTTTATATAGAGATTAGAGTGTCTATCATTATACTGTCTATTATTAAAATGTAAGTATATAAACAAATTTGCAATACAAATATTTTAATAAATAAATAAACCTGTTTGAATTTACATCAATTTTTTATAAATGCAAAGTAGTAATCAATTTTTGAGAAAAGTAAACTACTGCAAAAATTGTTTGCTACAGTTCATTACACACGCGCACACACACATATTCATTTGCCATTGACGTTAAATGGGTTCGTTTTTAAAGTACGTTTTAATATATTTCCTACCCATTATTTACTTTCATTTACTTTTTAAATCATATTGTTCCATGAAACACAAACATACTGTAAACGATGACAGGATGTTGATTGAAACTGTCAAGCTCAAAAAACGTACTTGCCTGGAGAAGGACAAACACCTGCTGTGGTACGGAAAGAGAAAATGGACAAATAACTCTGCCTGCAGTACCATTAACGGCTAAATGGGGGAGCCCTCGAACACTAATATATTTTAACCAAGCGCTCCATTTTATGTAATTCAACTAACTAACCTGTAAAAATGAAAGTTTCTTTTACCCCTGCAACACGTTTCATATGCAAAAGCATTACAATTTCACTGACTGTTGACCTTTCTGACATTCTGAAAATTTCAGACATTTTTATGTTTGTGTGTACAAAATTGAAGTATACTTTTTAGTTGTACTTCTGTAGTTATTATTATTATTATTATTATTATTATTATTATTATTATTATTATTATTATTAATAATTATAATGATAATAATAAATGTACTTATTTATTTGTTTGAAATCATAAAAAAAAACTATTATTTACGAAAAAGTGTTTTTTAATATTAGCATTTTTCTTAGCTTCCTATGTTTATCTTCGGTTATTTCACTTTAAAGACAATGAAAATAAGCTATTCTTTGCTACTTGTGTGTGCATGCAGCTAAAATCACAGATAAGTTGGAGCCATTAACGTTTCTCTCTAAAAACTTTGCATATCATTTTGTGTCTATTTATTTAATTCATTTATACTGTTTTGTTGGTTTATAAGACACATTGACATAAGGTAAGACTGGTTTTATGTGCAATGTGTAACATGAATTATGAACAAAACAATTTACTGTTGAGAATATACTGCATGATGCTCAACTTCCCTAGAAGGCATGTTTTGCTTTATTTTGCTTACAGCTGACAACCTTACATAACAACTGCAATTATTATTTTTGCAATGTTTCAATATTGATTAATGCCAATGTTGTTGGTGGATGCTCCATTGATAATGCATTTTCAGTGTAGCATATCTCTAGGTAATCTGGGATCACATATTTAATTCAATATAGCCATAAATCCTCAAGCTCTTAGTGCACCGGAGTACATCTCATGCCATAAAATTTGAAGGTGTTATTGAACAAGCATGCATATGCACATTGTGATTTACACAAGTAGGACATGTTCTTGGAAATCATATTCTGTTGTTTCTAAAACAACATTCCTGTCAACAAATCCTAGCCTTATCCCAACTTTACCCTGAAATGACTGACTGATGGAAATGTTGTTCCAGAAAAAAACAAATGATGATTCAGTAGCATGTCCTACTTTTGTAAATCATGTTATGGCTGTAGAACCACAGCAGGCATTATTAGTCATGAACATATCTGGCCATATTGTGCTCTCCGAATTAAATTACCCTTTTGTGTCCAGTGGCCTTTCGCATACATGCAACTCTGAAAAGAAAGAACAAATCAGAAATAGATCAAAGCGGCCCTGGGCTTGGAAAGTCAGAATGTTTAAATTAAAGTCGCTCTCAGTAACTGGGCCTCTTTCTCTAGGGTGCAGGGAAAAGAAAGAAAAAAAATCAAGTGCAATTTTGGAGTGGGTGCAGTTGCTTGTTATCTGGCCCTTTTAACTCTTGCTCTTGAGGGAAGTGCAACCTTTATCAGACATCACTGTGGAGAGCCTGGCTTTTGGAGGATGTGTGGTCCGTAACCATCCGTCGGCGTTCCCGGTACATGCTCAGAGCCTCTCCGATGGTCATTTTCCATGCATTAGCTTGATGAGAGTCATGCACCAGGGGCTTGCCATGCATCCATCCAATCACCTAGAAATGTGAAATCATGTGAAGGGACGATTCAACACCTTGGAAAATGTGGGTAGGGAATTGGTCTGTGTTTTGCCTCAGAGCATAAGCACAGTGTGCAGTGAACAGTAGCTTTATGGTCAGTGAATAGAAAAAGTTCCGTCTTCAGGGCACGGGCTTGAGCAGACTGTAGAAACACGCCGACATTTCCATAATGGAGGCTGTCTGTGTGATCTCGGCAAATAGACTGGGGGGAGGGAAGCACCGCGAGGACCCAGCATTGCAGCAATTGTAATATTAAGATGCATTGAACAATACTCTCTAATTCTCTTCTCAGCTGATCTGTCTCGAGTGTTTGGTTTCTCTTTCAGTGCCCGCAAGCAAACAATTACAGTACCTATTGAACTGCATTAACGTGGCGTAATGTGCCCGATGCAATTACCAATTCTAATAACCTTGCCCATTTAAATAGAGATGGGGAGGAGATTGCCACATGGAATGGGTAATGGTTTGAAGTTGATCTCTGATTTTTTTTATTGCGTTAATGAAAATGTAGTCCATTGGTCCATTGGTGTATGACATTCAGGGATAAGAGAGACCATTTTTAATGATGCAGATGGCAGGACATTTTTCATCCTTCGGGCCATGCACTTTTGTGAAGAGGAGATACAAGAGACTCCAGGGTGACCAGTACTGGGACGTCTTATCTATAAAGGGAGAACTATTTCACCCGACACAATTCAATTATACTATCTGCAAGCATAACACATCTAACCTTTCTTGAGCGAGGCATGGGAAGGAAGTCAAGACACTTTGGATTTACTTATCTGCTTGTATACATCCTCCAACTACAATACAACAGCATCATCCTCTCCCTGCATTACACTGATTACACCATTAGACAATAGACATTTATCTCTATTTCATCTAATCTGATTGTTAGGCCATTAGCTACCATATGGAGATGGCGGAGATTGTGTGAAATTGCTATTATGCTGTAGAGCACCACTAATTTCTGAGATGCTTACATTAGGATGGAGACTAAATAATTGCATAATATGGATAGGGCTTGAAAACATGCAGGTTTCTTCTGATCGTTGATTTGGACTAATTGTCAGTACTAGCATATACAGCAATTCAGCATTATAAAAGATTATAAAAGATTATGGCACAAACTGAATGCAAGGCCATTTTTGTCATTTAAAAAACACATTTAGATATTCTTTGCTTAATCAGTAAGATGTCAAATGTTAGAGTAAGTCTAATCGTAAAGAATGTGTACTTTAAAAGTGTGTACAGTATGTTCATAATTTTGCCTCAGGTGTCCTTACCATAGATTTACACCCCTCCGAAAGCATATTCATTCTCTTAATATACACTTTTCATCACCTCATATTAAACACATTTAATATGAAGAAAATGCTATTCTGCCATCATTTGCTCAACCATCACTTATTAAAAACTGATTTGAGATCTTTCTTCTGTTGAACACAAAATAAGATATTTTGAAAAATGCTGGTAGCTAGCACTCATTGACATCCATAGTAAACTTTTTATTTTTTTTACTTCTATGGAAGTCAATAAGAGGGAGAATAAATTATGAGGTAATTATCTTTTTTGGTTGAACTCTCCCTTTATGCAGGGTGTTTCTCAAAATAAGTTTAGAAAATGACCTATCACAATTGTTTCTGTTAAGCTAATTTTGGCAATGAGCATTCAGATATTTTTTAGGGGTAGCCACATCGAAATGAACCGCCAATTATTCTGGCATATGTTTTACGTAGCGGATGCAGTGGACCCATACACTCTTGCGTTTACACACACACTCATAGACTACGGCCAATTTAGTTCATCCAATTCACTTATTGTAACAACTCGTTTGTAGACATGACAAAACGGGAACACAATACTTAACAAAACAATAGGAGTCTTAGGGAAGAACAGGAAGGGAGCTGGAGCAGGAGGACCCAGGACACAGCCAGAAGGACGGCCCCGGGCAGAGTCGAGAAAGGGAGGGACCATGGAGGAGGAGTGGCTGCCGACTCCAGGGGGCCGAATAAGGGAGACGCCGCTGATGGGGGTGGAGCCCTAGGAGGGGACAGAGAGCCATAGGGTGAAGGTGACGCCGAGGTCCCTGAGGGCCGGGTGAAGCAGGCGGCTCACCCGAGCAAGGCGGCGGTGGGGTTCCAGAAGCCCGCGGCGGAGCCAGAGCGACAGAGGACCAAGGCGTAGCTGGAGGGAAGGAGGAGCTCAATGCAGCCGGTAGGACGGTGCGACGAGGTGCAGCCGGAGGAGTGGAGTCCAGAGGCGAAGAAAGAGCGACGACTGACCAGGGTGGAGCCGGAGGGACGAGGGAGCCTGGCGGAGCTGGTGGGCAGACGGCCCACCACGGAGACGAGGAAGGAGTGAGCCAACACGGAGCCCTAGGGTCAAAGGGCCGAGGTGGAGTCCGCAGCTCGGAGGTTGGAGGAGCTGATGCTGGGCGACACCCTCCAGAGGGCGACGCTGGTAGGCAGCACCCACAAGCGAGCTCCATTTCCGGAGCTTGAGGGCGAGCTGGGGGGCTGGCTGACTGCAGCAGTGCTGGAGCTGGCTGACTGGCTGCAGTTCTGGGGGACCGTGGGAAGGGTCTCATGACTCTGGAGCTGGGGTTTTCCTCAGGAAGGAAAATTAAAAAACTGTCTAGAAACAGTTGACTGGACGGATTTCTGCTGTCTGAAAACAGCAGAAGGTTAAAATAGCCCCAGAAGTCAATGAGTAACTTCCCAGTGTCCAGCAGCTGTCCATCTGTAAAGGGGGGATGGGCGGGACTCTCGCTGGTCTCGCGGATGTCCGCCAGGACTCCCCCTTTCGGCAGTGTTGCCGGCTCACACACCTGGTCAGACGGGGAATCGAGCTCCTCCCTCTCGGCGCAACTCCGCTCTGTCGCTCTAGGTGGCGATGGCTCGTGGGCCGGGGGTGGCTCTCCATCTGCGGTGGGCTCTGGCAAGCGCTCCCTGCAGATAGATGGTGATGCTTGGCTGGTCACTGGGTCGGGAGTGGCACTGACGAGGTCGTCCTCCATGAAGGTGGTGAATGGCGATCCTATTCTCAGTGTCCACTCCACATATGCGGCGGTATTGCCCCGAGGACCATCTTCGGACGATTGTTCTCTGCGAGAGATGATGGACGTGCAGAGCACGTCGCCCGGAAAGCTGTTAACATTTGCTAAACTATGGTCCTCAGGGCTGCTCTCCCCCTGCTCCAGCAGGAGGTGAAGAATCTTGGGAAGGTGGATGGGGTCCAACGAAACACGGGGGTGACAAAAGAAAACACTGAGGGGCAAAAAGACTATAAAAAGAAAAACGGGGGAAAACACACCGCTACTTTTTGGTAGCTAGTCCGGTATTCTGTAACAACTCGTTTGTAAACATGACAAAACGGGAACACGATACTTAACAAAAGACGGATTTATTGAACAAACACTTACAGGGTAAAGGCACTGGATTCGACAGGACACTCAGACAGGACAACGACGCTGGAACAATACAATACCGGACCACGAAGGACTCAAACAGAAGGGTATAAGTATACAGGGAGATGATTAAACTAATGAGACACAGGGGATGGACGCAGGTGAAACAAATGGACACTGACGATGGCGGGAAACAGAACAAAGGGAGCACATGACAACAACAGAGGCACATGGACATGACAGAACACTGACACTTATACTGCATGTGGGAAACCAGAGCACCCGGAGGAAACCCACGCGAACATGGGGAGACAATGCAAACTCCACACAGAAATGCCAACTGGCACAGCTAGGACTCAAACCAATGACCTTCTTGCTTTAAGGTGACAGTGCTAATCACCGTGAACCACCGTGCCGCCCTGCACAAGAAATACTGATTATAAAATCACTGTCAAATGAAAATGATAAAGAGAATTTTAAGAGACACAAATCACTGTTAATGACAATGCCATTCAGTCTGCTTCAGATTTGATTACAATTAAAATAAAAACCATTTGGAAACTGTACGAGAGTCAACGCCTGATTCAGTTAGTAGTTTCCATAGCAATTAGGTCATAGTGGTATTGGCAAATCCTAAAAATATGGCCATGTCTACAGTGTTTCTAAAAGCTGAGATTACTCTGTCACAGGGCAGTGGGTTTGGGAGAAGCCCAATCATAATGCTGGATTTGCTCTGAGAACTCCCTACTGATTAGGGCTCAACACCTCAAGTGACATCCTTCAAGTGCAATTTACTAAAGCCTCGTCTACTGCCTCAGAGAAATCTGGCAGAGCATTACCGTTATCTGTGCAAATTCTACAATCATAAAGTATACAAATGGTAAATGCAATTTATATATATATATATATATAT
>CAIGQW010054217.1:5636599-5662024 GCA_903798125.1 Danio choprae | reverse complement strand
TATAATATAATATAATATAATATAATATAATATAATATAATATAATAAAATATAATAAAATATAATAATCTGCTACTTTCCTGATGAGAATTACAACATATTAACTTAAATAAAGAATTTATACAATTTAAAAAATCCAATGTAAACATATATAGAAATGGCTGCATGATGTACTGTAAATGCTGTTTAAAAGGTTGGGTCAATATGATTGTTATTGTTATTATTATAATTATTTAAAGAAAACAAGAATGCATCAAATTGATCAAATATATCTAAAGATTTTAACTGTAAATGCTTTAAAGTTGTTATAAAATATTATTATTGAAAACAAGTCATGTTCTGTTGAACATTCATTAAATTAATCATTAAAATGTACGGCAAAAATGTATCTGATTTCAATGTTGATGATAGTAACCCTTTTCCTGAAGGCACACCAACAGTACACATTTTTAACCTCTTCCTGTTGAAACACACTTGAACTCATCAGAACATTAGAAGAGACTTAAAAACCTGAAATGAATGGGTCAGATAAGGGAGACATCCAAAATATGTACTGTTGGTGTGCCTCCAGGAACAGAGATGGGAAACACGGATTTGACACCGAAGACACTGACACTGTAGTAATGATGTAGTAAACTCTGGAATAGCATTCCTGATAATGTCCGAGGCTCAGACACACTCTCTCAGTTTAAAACTAGATTAAAGACCTATCTTTTTAGTAAAGCATACACTCAATGCATCGCATAACAGTATGATGCATGAGTGTGCTCCACACAGGTGAGCTGGCTTGACAGCCACTTGTAGAACACACTCCCCCTGTCTTAATGCACCAGACATTGTGTTAGAAACTCTCATATGCTTTACATGTTTGTTTCTATATTTGTTTATACAACTGCTATTTTCATCTATAACAATCCATTTTTGCATCTTGTTTAAATACACTATGAACAGCAGCTACGCTAATTACTTTCTTTATTTTCTATTATGCAGCGCCATTGATGCGATCCAAGACCTGTGAAGAGATGATTCCAAGGTATCCTGGACCAGGCCGTATCCCGAGCTGATGCTGTGGTGGTCATGGAGGAATGGAGTGCATGAGATTGATTCCTGAAAGGTCACAGTGACAAACGAGTAAATGCATTGATTCTGTGGGTCAGCCTGACCACCCGCCAGTACCCTAGCCAAACCCACAGCTTCTCCACGGTGGACGTCCAGCTTCTCCAGCCTCCGGCACCTAGACTGCAGCTCCACACAGGAAGTTTGGCCAGAAGAATAATAGTCGTGCCCAACAGAGCCTGGTTTTTCTCGAGTTTTTTTTTTCCCTTCACTTCGTCAGTTGGTGAAGTTTTTTCTTCCTCACCACTGTTGCCACTGGCTTGCTCTGATCTGGACTTGTGGAGCTGCTCTTCGGTGGATTTGCTCTTCAGTGTTTGAACTTTCAGCAGTGAAACTTAAACCACACTGAACTGAACTGAACTAAAGTGAACTTCAACTCTGAAATCTGGACTTTACTAGAACATGTTATGCTGCTTTGACACAATCTACATTGTAAAAAGCGCTATATAAATAAACTTGAATTGAATTGAATAATGATGCTGACAATTCAGATTTGTGATCTGAATGTAAAATACAATGACATTTTAAAACACAAAATATGCAATTACATGTAATTAAGGGTCAAGCACTGGGCGTATTTAACTGAACAGTTGTCTCAGGACTGATGAATGTTTTCTTTTTGTTTATGCATTTAAAATGAATTATCTAGTAGATCTAACTTATTTTCTAATTGTTGTTGAATTTCTTTAGATGTCGGCACGATGTCTAGCTTTTGGGGATCTTTTCAGGTGTGGCAATAATCAGGCCAGACTTTTTCCACACAGGGCTTATGCAGTTTTGTATTTTGTTTCCCTCAATAATAAAAACCTTCATTTTACAACTGCATGATGAGATTACTTGTGTTACCCTTGACTAGTATTTGATCTGACACATTAAAGTGTGACAAACTTGTAAAAAAAAAAAAAAAAGAAATTAGTAAGCGGAAAAACATTCAAATCCTTTTTACTTTCTTTGAAAATATGTTTTTCATTCTCCTAGACTGCTGGTCTGATATTCACCAAATTTGAGTCCTCTTCACACCATGCTGACAAAACGTTATAGATTTCATGTTGAAATGGTTTTCATTTACTGCTTCAACAACTTTGATGGCATGATACCGGACTGCATCTGAAGTTGTATCTCTGAAAGCTTTGACATTAGAGCTTTCAAAATTAATAATTTATACTGTGCATCACGACGCAGACAAAGACAATTTGGAACCAGTTTAGAAACAAACTATAACCAGTTATGATGTACTTATATATTCCAGTTATGTTCAGTTTTCTGATGTCATTTGTTGTGGTAGCATACAATGGCGAGGGGGGAGAGACACCAACTATATTAAAAGCTTACATCTGGGCACATTGTGCTGCTTGTGAATTTGCTGGGACAGTCTTTAACTGACACTGACTAGAGGTACAGTAGAACCCAAGATCCTATTTGTCATTGCTAAGGGCACACAGTAAAAAACACTCTGAGTAGAGGAACACGATGCTAAACGTGATTATCTCTTATTTGATGTTTAATATAATCAAGAAGCATGTTTTCTTTGAGCAGGTAAAATTAAATATTCAGTTCATATATGTGAATGCTTGTTAATCGACCCGAACTAAACCATGAGGCCAACTGAACCATAGTGACACCAAACTTTAATTGTATTATTGTAACGTGACACTCACCACACTACATCAGTTTGGTGACTTTTTTATATAGTCTATAAACCATTATAATATAGTTATATCAAACTATTGACTGCATATACAGTACAGTTGAAGCCTAAATTATTAGCAAAATTTGTGATTTTTTTTTCCAAATATTTCCCAAATGATGTTTAACAAAGGAAGGAATTTTTCACAGTATTTCCTATAATTTATATATTTATAAAGCAATATATTTGATCAATTGTCAGAACAGAATTGTGGCACAGTGGGTAGCACGTTCGCCTCACAGCAAGAAGGTCGCTGGTTCGAGCCTCGGCTGGGTCAGTTGGCGTTTCTGTGTGGAGTTTACATGTTCTCCCTGTGTTGGCGTGGGTTTCCTCCGGGTGCTCCGGTTTCCCTCACAAGTCCAAAGACATGTGCTATAGGTGAATTGGGTAAGCTAAATTGTCCATAGTGAATGAGTGTGAATGTGTGTGTATGGATGTTTCCCAGTGATGGGTTGCAGCTGGAAGGGCATCCGCTGCGTAAAACATGTGCTGGATAAGTTGGCGGTTCATTCCGCTGTGGCGACCCCAGATTGATGAAGGGACTAAGCCGAAAAGAAAATTAATGAATGAATTTTCAGAACAAACCATCATTATAAAATGACTTGCCTCATTACCCTAACTTGCCCAGTTAACCTAATTAACCAAGTAAAGCCTTTAAATTGCTCTTTAAGCTGAACAATCTTGAAAAATATCTAGTAAAATGTTATTTACTGCCATCATGGCAAGGATAAAAGAAATCAGTTATTAGAAATTAGTTATTAAAACTGTTATGTTTAGAAATGTGTTGAAAAAATCTCCCCATTAAACAGAAAATGGGGAAACAATATACAGGAGGGCTAATAATTCTGATTTCAAATCTATACTATCAACTGTGTGTGTGTGTGTGTGTGTGTGTTATTTTAAAATCACACCTTATTCTAACTGTTAATGAACCATAAACAATGACTTCATAAACTCCTCCTAATATGCTGCTTATTAATAGTAAATTACATCAACATGTATTTAATTGCTGATGATAGTCTGATGTTCATGGCTTTGCTTGCTAATAACTTTTAAATAAATAGAGCATACACTGTACTATATAGTGTATTTTTATGCAAAATAATATTGCCTTTTTAGCTCCATTGCTTTCTGTAGAAATTGCTAGCCCCCTGACCCTTACTTTGACAGAAAGCATTTCAGTAGCAGTGCAGTGCATTTAGATCAGTGACAGTTGGATCAATAAGGTGATCTAAAGGGAAAGTCACTGGGGCCAGTATGAAGATAGCCTGTGTCATGAGAGCAACAAGGCAATTCATAGCCTTCACAAAGCATTCAGTGTAAAGACTCTGTGACCTCATTTCCTCTCACAGGGGAGGAATGCACAGCTCTGATGTCACTGAAACCTTCTGAAACATTCCCTGCCGTGCACTATGCAAAAGGTAGTATGTCGCACGAGTGTAATGTGTGCTCAGTGCTCATGATGCAGTAGACAGACGCTCCCTGGATGATACACTTCTGAGAGTTTTCAGCATGTAGTATATATAACATACACTCCTACTGAATTCATTTTAAATACATTGCAACACAACATGTCTGGTTTTCCAGTCAAGATGAATCAAATTCAAAAGAAAAATGACTATACGGTATTTATATAATTGATATGACCATGAAGGACAAGAACTGACCATATGAAGGAAATAATACTTAAAGATTAGTCCTGCATGAAGCTTTATTTTGTATGTTTGGTAACTTAATGAGCATCATACATGTCATTGTTGTGTTGTATCCTTAAGTTAAGTCTAAGCAAAACAGACTGTATAATTAACTATACTTTTATAGTGGGGGGGGTTGAACAAAATAAACCACGACAAGCAAACAAGTATGAAGCAAACAAAATGAACAACATTTCCTTACTAGTTAAGAAAAATAAGTATAATTTCACATTATTTATTGCTTTACGTTTCACAAATCCTTCACAAATTCTTTATTAAAGAAAAGTCACTTTAATGTGCATTAGCGTAATAGTACTAGGGTATATGCGTGTTTTAATAAGCACTTCGGTTCATGTCTAAGAACATGTCAGCTGTGGTAAAGCAAATGGCCTATCATGGCTTATTGCTTTCATATTCATTAGCCATGCAACCCTGACTCCTGAATATGTTTAGATGTTTATCGTATTTGATATTTCTTTATAAACTATACATTTTTCATGCAAGAGACTTCAGGAAATAAAATTCGTAAGCTTGCTATACTGTCAAATCTGCTTTTACTGAGGTTAGGAATAACTTTCTTGACAACTTACTACAGGATGCACTGTAAAATGAGGCCGCTAAAGCTTCACTTGAGGTCAGATTTGTACTCAGACGCGGCGTATAATAAAATCTGAATCCAGATTTACCCGTTTACAGCCCCTAATTCAAATGCCGTTCCGAGTCACACATTTCCATTCATTCTACAACAATAACGGGGCAATTATCCAGGAGCTCATCTTGGTTTAGTAATAAAAACACGCTCTAAGAGAATGGAAGCGTTAATTAAACATTATTTAACAGCCTGACAGTCCTGTGTGCTGTTTGCAGTTTCCCCGCATCACTCTCTTGTGTATTTCCTTGACCTTGTGAGGAAAATAAAAAGAAAAGCAACAAACAAAAAGGATAACGAGACGACACAAATGAGTTGCCCGGATTGTTAATTGCATGCCCGATATAGGATATCCATCCGCTGATCAACAAACAAACAAGATGACTATGATAAGGCTCGGAAAGCGTGATGCACAATGCGCAGATTGCAGAGAATGCTTTTGTCTGAGGGTAGCCAGGCATTTGTTTATCCCTGCATTATTCTGGCTGTGAGAGGCACTGCTGTACGTGGGTGTTTGTAAAGAGATGGTCCATAAGTCTGCAGGCAAGATATTCCGTGTTCTAGATCGCAGAATGTTGCAATTTTATATAACAAAGGCTTTATGCAAATGCTAATGTTAACACGTGTGAAAGGAAATAAGCCTGAACGTTCATTGTTCGCCTCATTTCTCACATACCCGACGGCCATCATCCGGGTTGTCCAGGTTCAGAGAGAGGTGATTATACTGTAGCGTGGACAGCAGGAAGAGCATGTTTTAGCTCTGTGGGATAGAAGTAGCGGGTGCAAAAAAATCGAAGCATCCGTTCCAGGGAAACAAAATGGCACAAGGGAGTGCTGTGACTGCATGGGCCTGTGAGTCACAAAGTATGAGAAAATCTTACGAGTGCTGTTGTCCGTGTAAATAAAAGAAACAAATACAATAGAAAGAAGGTCAGCTTATGGCAAGCCATTCATTTTGTTGAATCGATGATGTCAACAACCGAATTGTCGCTGAATGTTTGGTATCAACAATTACATTTTTGATATCAGGAATCACATTTCAACCAGCCAAATAAATGTAATTCTTGATATGTGTAATTGTATTGTCTCTAGTTAAACGTCACCAGAGGCTGCTGTTCAAATTTAATTGTTGATATGAAGAATTAATTTCTTACTAGTGAAAATGCAATTCCTTATTTTTTGATATCAACAGTTAGATTGTTGCTAGTAAAAATGTCCATTTCTGATATAACAAATTTAATGTCATTAATTCTTGATAGCTGCAAACATATTTCAGCACATTCATTTTCCTATGGCTTAGACTCTATTTCAGAGGTCGCCACAGCAGAATGAACCGCCAACTATTCCAGCATATGTTTTACGCAGCAGATGCCCTTCCAGCCACAACCCAGTACTGGGAAACACCCATACACACTCATTCACACATGTACGGACAATTTAGTTTATTTAATTCACCTATACTGCATGTCTTTGGATTGTGGGGGAACAATCACATTCATGATATCAGAAATGAACCTTGTCACAAGTGCCATTATTTTTTATATCAATATTTTTACTAGTAGCAATTCAAACGCTGATATCAGGCATTGCATTTCAACTAGTAAGAAATCCATTGTTGATATGAACAATTAAATTTGAATGAAAGCCTATGGTGACATTTAATTATAGTCAAAATACAATTATAGACATTAAGAGTTATATATTTTCTTACTTGTTGAAATGTAATTTCTGATATAAGGAACTGAATTGTTGATATCAAAATGTAAATGATTGATATCAACAATCGGTAATTATTAATATCAACAATAAAATGTTTAATATCAAGAATTCATATCCTGAGGATGAATAAATACACAGACGCACACACACACACACGCACGCACACACACACACACACACACACACACACACACACACACACACACACAAAAACAAAAACAAAAACAACAATTGTACTTCAGCAGAAAAAAGGTATACTGTTTTTACAACAGAAGAGCCTGGGAGAGATGTGACTCAAGGACTGGAGGGGAAATAACAGAGGAACATCTGAGCTAATCAGTCTCATACATACAGGATGGCAGAATAATTCTGCATAATGATGTCAGTCACACTGAAAGGTGAGGGCATTAACACTGCAACGATCTGAAACCTCGCATAGTATGATGGTCTAGCAAGCACTGCCTCAAAGTTGCTAGAAAATGACCGTGGCTGTCTCACTCAATAACCTTTGCATGGCTTGTGTGAGACCTTAAGATGAAATATTCAACAGTTCTTCCCTAGCTGTGACAAACCCCTGGATTTTTTCCCCGGCTTCAAAAAGCATGCATTTCCAGTGTGTTTGTAGTCACATACTGTGGACTTCACCTGAGTGTGCGGTGAACCCGAAAGCTGTCTAAAACACATCACAAATGGACACACATGAAAGCAAGCACTCGTTTCTCGGTTTTATTACATAGTACTTCGGCATCATTCAGTTGGCAAAGTAGCGTAAAAAACATAGTTGTTTTTATTTTATCTAAATAATTCATACATACAGGGTACCTGGCACGATAAAAACATAAAACATATGTACATGTACATTACATATTACATGATTTATAAATAGAACTGATTTACAGCATGTACAATTTTTCAAAGCATGTTTTTTTTTTTCGACTGCATGGAAAAAAAAAAAACAGTAACATTGTGGACTTCCTATACGATTAGGATTCAAGAACTGAAATTAATTAAGAAGGGGCAATCTGGTGGGATTCAGAGCTTTGTTGAACAGATGTTACAAAAACACCAGTTTCTCTTCATCACTTTTGAATAGCTCTGCTTTATTTTTTTGTCTTTTATTTCTATATACCACATTATGTCGATGGATATTTTTATACTGTATGTAGTAATGCAATTACATGCTTTTAGAAAAAATAAAAATAAACAAACTGCAGTTCTGCTTTAAATTCTCCACTGTTGTTTATAATAAATTGTGTCTATATTAATACTTGTTCATAGAGTAATTTTTGTTATTTGAAACAACCTTGATTATAATTGTGTAGTTTTTTTTTATTGATTCATTTTTGCTTTAAATAAAAAAAGATCTCTAAAAATATATGTTTGAGCATAATTATTAAGACTTAAGTACAGTCTACTTTCCATATGGCTATTCGCAAAATCAATAAAGCTAAGTCATTAATTCCAGTTCAACACATCTCCTTTGAAAATGAAAGGATTGTGGGAATTCAAAGAGACAGATTTTCATCTGTTCTTTTCTAACTAACTAGACTTGCTTTCCGATTCAAGTATCTTAGTAGTTAGTGTTTTAAATAAGTAAATGAATCCTTCTCTTGAGTTTAGTCCCTTTCATCTGATGCAAGCAGGAGAAATTGAATCCTTTGCTAACAAAAACCAACTTCTGTTTTGGAGTTACCCCGAAGCAGGATTTCAATAAATCTATGTTAAATATTTGTTGGAATTAATCATATTACCAGCAATTCATCACCAAGGCTTGTAATGTTTTTTCCATGTGTAATATGTAAATCAAACCAGAAATATTAATTCATCGAAAAGGGAAATTGCCTGCTTATTTTGTACAATTATGTTTAAAATTAACTCCACATGCCAGGTCATTTGGTCATTCTTGAATGAGTAAACCATTTATATATATAAAGGTCTATTAACAGTAATTAAAAATCTGTTAGGACAAATAAAATTCCCCACAGAAATGCTACAGAGCAGGGTACTCCATGTCCTACAGATCATTTTAGAAAGATCTAATCTATGCTTTCCTAATTCAAGCAGTTTACAATATGAGGGATTCAGGAAACACCCATGTATGGATTGCAGATGGTAATTTGTGTGCTTCTTTTCAAATATTTTAGGTAACAGCATGTACGATCTACAATTGGAACTACATATTAAACTACACAACACATTCGGTAGTCTGAACTTGACTGTGATTCTGTATTCGAAGATGACACTGTCTGTAATTAGCAAAATAAGAAATAGAACTTGATCATTTTAGTTCAACCATCACATGCCATGGGCTTTTTGATTTGCATAAAAACTACTCATATAAATGAGCACTATGTGTGTGTTCAATGCTGCCGTAGCACATGGTGCATAGCATAATTTTGCTGCTTTCCACTAGCCTTTGAAAGGAATTTCAGTGTTATATTTAAAGTAATTATTACACACAGAATTTTTTTTTATACTTTCCAACATGATGAATGTTAATTCAGTGCAGGTTTACCATGGAGCTGTGTAATACATGACACTTTAACCTTTAAGACGTCTTGGATTCATATCATTACTTTATATTGTCACTCTATTCATTATAACAATAATATGTTATCTATAAGTACAGATTAAAGTATATTAATTTAAATATTAATTTCTTCTATTAAGATGTGCACCTAAACTATAGGTCTCCAACTCAATTCCTGAAGGGCCGCAGCTCTGCGCAGTTTTGCTCCAACCCTAATCAAACACAGCTGATCCAACTAATCAAGGTGTTCAAGACTACTAGAAACTATTAAGCAGGTGAGTGTTGGAGATGGTTGGAGCTAAACTATGCAGAGCTGCGGCCCTCCAGGAATTGAGTTTGAGACCACTTACCTAAATATTGTATTGAATGATCATTCTGCCTTTGATAAAACTGTGGTCTTTGAAATGATTAAAATCTGTAAAAAATATAAATAAAATGTGTATCGGAAATTATCAGGTAGATGAGTTATACAGATTATTTCCTAATAAAGTGTTGTGCAGTTCTTTTCTGCAAGAAAATCTCTACTGAAAACATGGCACAGAAACAGCATCCTTTCCAAACTGCAAAGACAATTCTTTTGTATATTACCCATTGACTACTTCCTATCTCAAGACTCTAACTAAGGGAGCAGCGCTGCAGATGTTTCTTTCACTACTGCAGTACAAAAACATTTTGTCACAGAAAAAGCTGTAGAGCTAGAACAGAGACTGCAGGGGGATGACAGCAGGATGAGGGGTCAACATGGGCGAAAACATGGCAGGTCGTGGCAGGGCATGAAACGTCACAGTCATTGGGTGAATGCTAGGGGGCGCCACCACAGGTACCTGTGGAGAGGCCACAAAAGGAGGAGGAGTGGGTGAACAAATCTCCGCTCCTAGGGGGAGTCGAGAAACAGGCACTACCTGGGGGTAGATGGGTGGCTGTGGGGGCAGGAAAGCGGCATGGTGCTGTAGTATGGTGTGACGTATTGTGATAGAGCCAGAAGGCACAGAGGATGACAGGTGAACTGGATGGAGGACAGCAGATGTCATGGGCAGATGTGGCCTGTGCAGGACAGATTTGAGCTTAGTGGGGAAAACCTGCTGGTGTAGCACCTGTCCGTGGCTCTGTATCTGCAGGAGACAGTGTCTCTCCATGCTGTCTGAGGGGCCCGGGAATGATCTAGATGGTTGGAACAGGCTGCCGGTGGTGTGGAAGCACTCCCTGCTCAACTTCTCCTCAGCCTGAATACCTAGGTGAAATCTCTGTGGTGAGGGTTGAAGGCTGTGCTGACATGATTTGTCTTGAGTGGCTTTTTCAGTCCTCTGCAGGGCTAACTCTCTCACATCCACCAGGCAGGCCTGAGCAGTTGTTGAATACTTGTTACAGTTCTTTAAGGGGGGTTGTGCTGTTTTAGACTCACTATTCTCTTTTGTTGGCTGCGTCAAGAGCTTTGAATCTGTCTCTAGGAGATTTGAACTGCCCTTGGTGCATGAAGCATTGATCTGAGAGGAGGAGCTCTGCTGCCAGTCACTGCTTTCCACCACAGTGTGACCCAGGGCACTGCTAATGGAAGTAAATGTCCGAGGATCAGCCATGCAGCTCTCTTCATCATCAATACTGCATGAGATTCGGTCTGACCCATTGGAGCTGTCACATGTGCCTTTTAAAACAAGGCATTTCATGCTTGACTCCTCTGCGGCCTTGTCCTGTTCTTCCAAAACACAGTTGTGAACAACGGGACATTCGATTGCAATGCATGGGGCTTGATCTTGATCCTGTGTACACCTTTGTCTTTTCCTCCTTGTCCCATGCTCACAACAGGTAGGTTCTGTGCATTGATCAGAAATATCTGTCTGAGACTGACAGGAGTCACAAAACTCATGTCTGTCAGTTAGAGATTCTGAACGCAGTCTTTTTAAACTCTGCCCTTCACATGCCCCATCTCTGTTAGTCACTAGTGACTGAGGCTTCTCCTCTTGCCCACCTTGGGCTGAACCGGATTCATGAAAGTGAGATGTGTCTTGGTTATGGGGACACTGTTCTATGGACATAAGCTCCCCTGCAGTTGGATTGTCAGGCTTTTCCCTGCTGTTCCCAAGCACCTTTTCACCATTGGCAGAGAACTCATCAGAAAGAATGATGTAGCCCGCTGAGCCGTTTACGTCGGCTGCTGCCTCCTGCCTTCTGCTCCCCACCCCTTTCTCAACTACAGGAGCTGTGCTGCTATCCTCAGCCTGATTTTGAGCTGATTGCTTTGACTTCTCTAATGGATGCACTTGCTGTGAAGTGGTGCCTCTAAATTGGCTATCAAGTCCTTCCACACACTCAGGTCGTCTGTGGAATTTCTTAGAATTCACTATATTGCTCTCTGTCTCCCGGTGTCTATCTCTCCTCCTCTTCCGCCTTCTCCGTTTTCTTTTAGCGTGGCTCCTGTAATGACGTTGATCCCTTTTCCGCAATTTCTCTTCCACTCTCTTGCTTGCATGAATCCAATCTTTGGAATGTCTACACCTGTCATGTGTTTTCAACCTGACACAACTCTCTGTGTCACTTGAATACTGATAACACTTCCTGACCTTGCCTTCTGGTCCTTGGCTGGGACTGTTTCTGGGGCTGGCTGTAGATTCCTCGATGTGCTTGTCAGAGTGGCAGGATTTGAAACCTGAGCAGACAGATAATTCCTCATCAGTTTTGGGCTCAGTCATCTCCTGAGTGTCAGCAGACCTTCTAATCCGTGTCCTCTTGAAGTCAAAATGAAGGGGATTGCAACTAAAAGACAGAGATGGCTCTGTCCTTGTGAAGGACACCATCTCAGAGGGCCACTGGAAGATGGTGTTTCCGTCCCTGCTTAGGACAGAGAAAAAAGGCTGGCTGGGTTTTGTGAAAGCATAAGGTGACTTTGCAGGTGCATCCTCCACTTTTTCTTGTCTTTGAGGAGAATCATTCTTAGGTGGCACATCTGAGAAAATCTTTTCTGGAGGCTCACTTATGGCCAAGCACCGTTCCTCTGTAATGCCACTATCCTCTACTGTCACATCCTCAGAGGTCTCAGATTTACTTTCAGCACTGCTGCTTTTTAAGCTCTCAACAGAGTCTTCAGATTCAAGAACAATATCAGCACTGTTTAAACAAAAAGGGGAAGTGTTTAATGGGGAGATGGCAGGACTAGGAACATCCTCTGAGTATACAAGCAAAGCACACAAATCTGATGCCGTTGACGAGGGGCTTTCCCCTGCCACAGGGTTATCTGATGACCCTTGACTTCTGGTGTTGTCACTTTTTTGGAAATGCTCGCCCAGCTGTGTGCCAGTGCTGTAAATTGCCTCCTCACATTTTAGTACTTTTCCCTCCATGGGGGAGCCAGGGAGGTCAAGCTCAACAGGGGGTGTTCTGAGTCTTTGTCTGTGGCTCCGCTCCATCGACCCCTCCTCCATGCTCTCACAGAAAACCGCTGCTGATGACTCAAGCTTAACAGATGCTTTCTTTGGAAAGGAAAAAGAGAATGCAATTTTGCGTCTGAAAGTTTGCTTTTTGGCCCTCCCGTTGTATGACCAGGGTGACTGTTTACTAGCTATGCCACAACTGCTGGAAAGGATCTGACCCCCCGAATCTTGAGCCATGCAGTTCTGGTTGTCTTCTTGGGTATCATCATCACAGCAGGACTCCCTGAAAGAACCTTCCACTGCTACTGTGGTAGACTTAAACATAGGACCGCTTCCTGGAGCACTGCATCAGAAAGGAGAGGAACAAATGAAATAAAATATAAGAGCCAGGTTAATTTACACTCATCTAACAAAAAAGAGACAATTAGAACTAGACTCCACAGGGAAACAGTACTACACAAAACATTTTTTGATTAAAATCATATACTGCTTTGATGCTTTATTTGCACCTATAAAATAACAATCTAGTCTGCTTTTTTAGACCATATTCTATATATGCATACTCTGGCAAACTGTATATAAAATGAAAACTATTTAACAAAACATCCCCCACCATTGCACTTCTCTGCGTTGTTCAGCAAGCTCATGTAGGCGTCTGAGAGCTCTCTCCTGTTTTCTCTCGTCCTTCCTGGATTTGGAGGCCACGTTGCGGGCAAACTCTCTCTGCTTCAGTTCCTTCAGTCTCTGAGGAGTGACAAAGAATATCTCATTCATTCACCTATCTCAGTATGTCAACGATGCCAAAGCAACAAAAGCAATTTGAAAAATAATCCTCTTCAACACCATGAATCTTTTATTCCATGCTTTAACAACCTTTCATTATGGAGCCTGGGTATCACAGTGCATCACACGTTGAGGGATACACAGCAAAAAAAGATTAAAAATCTCTTCAAGAGAGGAGGAAGGCAATTAAGGTGCTTGCACACCAATGTTATGTTTCATCAAATCCATTTTCTGTGCAAATGAAAAGAAGCTGAGGATGAGGTTGCTAAACTCCATGAAATTGTCCTATTTATTTGAGATAAAACTCAGTGATGCTAATTTGCATTTGTTTCCAGGTCTGAAAAGCTTTGTGCTTTGAACGCAAGGGGGATGGAACTGTCCGATGCTTGGGTCGTAAACGCATCTCATCAATCAGGATTACATCTGTGCACACAGTGTACAGTCACATTAAGTCCGTTAGATAATCGAAATTAACTTCCATTAATAATTCACAAGGATATGATATTTATGGGTGTTTAAAGACTACTTTTGAAAGCACCAGACGTCTCCAAGCAACAACCAGCTCTAGAACAGTTATCACATCCAATTAATCCTGAAAGCTTTCATTCAATTATCCATTAATACTTGATGCTTAGCTTTAAGACAGAAGACAAGCTTTTCTGAAAAGCATTTTTATTGCACTACAGGCAACATGTTGTACTTTGGCGAGGTAGATTTTATGCAAGCGATAGCTGAGAGTAAAAACAATGCTGGTTTTTCCAGGCAGCCAAGAAGAGTCATCTGGCCCAACATTATGCATTCCACTCAGGTTGCACAGTTATACACAGTTCAGTGGCGCTGTAACCTCTCTTATTTGAGAAGGCTTCAGTGATTGCATTTACCGTGGCTGGGGCTCATAGTCAGGGGAACGCAAGGCGGTCACATCAGATATAATTTTGTCATGTTAAAGGGCTGCTCAGTGTGGAGTGGGCACATCAGGGTAACTAGTTTGATCCCATCAGGATAGGCTCTCTTTGTGCACCTGGCCTCTATCCTTCAGCACATATCTTGTCGCTCTCTGCTGGCACAGTATGGGCAAACTCAGGCCTGATCTGCTGCGCTGGTTCACTGTCAGCCAGCCTTGCAAAAATAGCAAACAGGTTGGCGTGGGCTATATTTATTTGACTCTCAGGTGCATTGCTTGGAGGAGCTGTTCTTCATTGATTGTTAATGCATTTGGCGAGAGAAGCTCTGGAATGAGCCGTTAATGCATGTAGCCTGTATTTCACATGACTGGATGTGGTTACATCATTTATAGTAGGATGCAGCCCTGATGTGAAAGAGCTGTACTGCAAATACCCAGTGAAATCCTTTCATGTACAGTCGGGGCAGAAATGACTGACAGGCCACTTGAGAATGAATGAAAATTTTAACACAGTAATTTTTTGACCGGACATGTATTCTTAATTAAAAGCAACACTGAGACCAGTCAGAGGGAGAAGGCTTGGCAGTGATGATTCACACACTGACAGAAACACCAGGCTTTTCTGTAGCTCTGGGCTTTCTGTGGGGCCGTGGGTCTTCCGTACTCCATTATATTCTCAGCAGACATGCCCTGCCAGCTCCCGGGGGTTGCTGGGAAATTGTGCTATTCATCCATCAACCCCGTTTGTTAAGACGCTGAAAGGTTGGAGTGTGTTCTTTTTGTACAATAGTTTGAACTGTGCTGATAGGAGGCCATGTGACAAACACATCTGAATGACACAAAACGGCAAGTGCAGCACCCGTATCAGACAGCAAGGGGGAGTGGCTTTTTCCTTCATAATCCGTTCATTTCACTCCTTTTGTGGTGTTCAATAGCAAGGTCATGGGTGGAGGGTTTGTAGATGGTGTTCAGTCAATAGTTCAGTGAGCCCTGTTATTGACAGCGCAGCGGGCCCTAGAGACTCCATGCATTTAGTTTCTGAGTGAGTCAGAGCATAGGGGTCAGGGCCGATATCAAACAGCAGGACAAGTGGTAGAATTAAAGCTTTAACTTGCTATTAAAGGTTACACTGCTATTTTTGGATGCTGCTGGTTCTTAAATCAACATATACTGAGTCTGAAACTACACTCAAGTTACAATATGTTTGTTTGCTGCAGAATTTCTGGGAATTTAAGAGTTTAGTTTTCTGAACTATCTGTCTGTCTGTCTGTCTGTCTGCCTGCTTTCTCACATTTTCAAACATTTTTGAGTGCAGACCTTTTGGTTCAGTATGGATGTGTACTAAAAACAATGTAGTTGCAACCACTGAACAAACATGACTTCATTTGAAACGTATTATTTATCTCTATTTAAATGTAACAATATCGATTCTTAAATCCCAAGATCCATGTCTTTGCAGTTTTAGTTAATGCACGAATAACACTTCACTCTAGAGGTTATTTTTTATTTTTCCATCACTATAGTAAATAATTTAAACATGAAATGTAATATTATGTCATGCTACAGTATGTATGTTATATAATGTCAATTTGTTATGTAACATTTTTTTTTCTATATTGCTATTACAGCTTATTTGAAATGTGTAGCTCTGCTGCTAATTGTAGTCATTACAGTTTTTTTTTCAGTTGCTTTGGTACATTTCTCAGATCAGAATTGAAATTTGCAAAACAGTAAGTGCATTTCTTAAAACAACATGTACAAATAGTAAAACACCATGGATTACCTAAAAAAAGCCAGTCTCTTGCTCAAAATCCTTAGTTCTTACTAAGGATTCTTACTAACAATTATACCTCTCTCTTATCTCTCAAAAATAAACATCTGCATCAATGAACATGTCAGTGCCATCAGAATGACAAATCTTTCTGTCATTGTTTACGGATAAGACAGTTAAAAGGCTTAGTCATGTTGTCACGATAACAGTGTATTCTTGAGGGGTGTTCTGATGTAAACTATGGCTACAGTTTTGATGATTATTTTAAATTGTAGGTTACATCTTATGTGAAAGTTTGATAGCAAAAGACTGGACAAGATTCGCATTAATGCTTTTTATGTTTGTACTGTAATTTGTTGACAGACCATGTCATTGTGATACAGAAAGGAAAAGACCACACTGCATAGCACATAAAAAAAAAAAAAAAAAAATAGAAATGTGAACATAAGACAGTCTTCTTAGGGAAAACTCTACATGGAGTGCTGTAGGAATTACAGTGCAGTCTTCATACATCTCCTGACGTTCCTGTCTGTTGGGCCACAAATTCTCATTTACTTCACAACACTTGTTCTTTCATTGTAACATTGTGTTGTGCAGAATTATTAGCCCTCCTGAATTATTAGCCCCCCTGTCTAATTTGTTTTCCCCTAATTCCTGTTTATCAGAAAGAAGATTTTTTAACACATTTCTAAACATAATAGTTTTAATAACTTATTTCTAATAACTGATTTCTTTTATCTTTGCCATTATCACAGTACAGGCCTCACGGTGGCGCAGTGGGTAGCACGATCGCCTCACAGCAAGAAGGTCGCTGGTTTGAGTCTTGGCTGGGCCAGTTGGCATTTCTGTGTGGAGTTTGCATGTTCTCCCCGTGTTGGCGTAGGTTTCCTCCGGGTGCTCCGGTTTCCCACACAAGTCCAAAGGCATGCGGTACAGGAGAATTGGGTAAGCTAAATTGTCCGTAGTGTATGTGTGTGAATGAGTGTGTGTGGATGTTTCCCAGTGATGGGTTGCAGCTGGAAGGGCATCCGCTGCGTAAAACATATGCTGGATAAGTAGGCGGCTCATTTCGCTGTGGCGACCCCAGATTAATAAAGGGACTAAGCCGAAAAGAAAATGAATGAATGATGGAATGATCACAGTACATAATATTTCACTAGATATTTTTCAAGATACTAGTATTCAGCTATTTAGTATTAAATTTAAAGACTTAACTAGGTTAATTAGGCAAGTTAGGGTAATAAGGCAAGTCATTGTAAAGCAGTGTTTGTTCTGTAGACAGTTGAAAATAAATATTGCTTAAGGGTTCTAATATTTTTTACCTTAAAAAAACTGTTTTTATTCTAGTCAAAATAAAACACTTAAGTCTTTTTCTAGATGAAAAAATATTATAGGAAATACTGTGAAAAATTCCTTGCTCTGTTAAACATCATGTGTTATATGATACATATAAGAATTGAGAAACTGCTTTTTTGATGATGGTTGAACAGAAATAGTTTTGAGAATTTCAAATCTAATCTGAGAAATGTACCAAAGTGACTGAAAACAACTGTAATATAGTAATTAATAGTCATATTTAAGTAACAGGGCTCCCTATAGTTGGTGCCGATAGCCTAGTACATATAGCGGTATTACGCTTCAGGCATCCTAAGTTCAAGTCACACCTTGTGGACCTTTCCTGAGAGAGAGGGAGAGAGAGCATTAGCTTACAAAGATCTATCTATCCATCTTTGCACCTTTTTTTGGAATTTAACTGCTGAATGATGCTCCTTTATCATTTTGCTCCCTGGATCTGGATCCTCATGAGGCTTTAAAGCTATTCTCAGCAAAAGTTCATGCATGTTGGCTTTATGGCTTAATAATAAATTTGCAGTGCTTATGAACAGGTCAACAAAACTAGCACCCTAACTTGTTTATGCAGCATGCTGCTGAGAAAGAGATTTAATGTCGCCCTGAGAAAAGGGGATAAGCAACAGAAACTAACAACAACAAAGCACTAGGACTTCCAATTGTCCTGCCTGCTTCTGATCTATGGCCTGCTAAATTAAAACTCTATATGACCACCACCTCTCTGTCGAAGGGGAAGCAATTTGTCTTGTGCTGTACATGTGCGCTCCAAAACCCATTTGTTGTCATCTTCTAAAACACTCTATTATTGCCATGCATTGCATCGAGGCGCAGACAACAGGCCCATTACCTGCTTGTGAGCGTGGTCATACGAGTTGATGTGGTTGTCAAACTCTTGATGCTTGTAATACTGTTTGTCACACAGCTCGCAGTAGAAGTTGGCCTTGAGGTCCTCCAGGGCTTTGGCCAAGGTTTTCTCCTTCTCAGCATAATCCTGTAAAGGCAAACAGGATAATCTATTAATATAAAAGTTATTAACTTAATTAATGTTTCATGAAATCACACAATTTAGAGCGACACATGTCATTAAAAATGGTCTTTCAATTTGTTTCCGATTGTAAACATAAGGGGCAATAGTCTACAGTTTTTCTTTTACAGCACTCACTGATACCAATAGCCAAATGTGCATATACAGTACACATGTTGCAGTCATAATGATATCTGTTCTTTATTCGTGAGGATGAATATTTGCGGTGCTCATCTCTGAAAACGATGCTCATAAAATCTCGGCTCCCATGATGCCATGCTCATTTTCTGCCTCTTCTTTAAAACTCTTTATTAAATATTGATTTACAACAAGTCTTCGAAGGGAATACTTTCACAGGGGGCAGATTGTATCTCAAGTCTAATTTCTTCATGGGATGTATGGGATCTTGCAGATTTAAAAACAAGACTTAAAAAAATGGCTATTCCCAAACGGTCTCCAATACAAATGACCACGGGGAAGTGGAAAACCACTTCCGTTTTAATTGGAATCGGTTCCCCATAAAACCCATCGTGGAGTCAAACGTGAGCCTGTCAGTTTTGTGAAAAACAGCTCGCAGAGGAGGACTAGTAAATCAGCCAAGGATGATTAAGTCAACTATCAAACTTGTCAAGCAGAATGAGATGGCCAATAAATGATATACGATTGTTATCATCAGTCAGAGCCGACAAACACATGTCTGGTGCTATTACTGACATGATCGTGAGCGTTTCACAACTGCATCAAACCCATTAGACTGAGAGACGGGGAAGCACGGCCCATTCAAATGATCCGATGCCTCGTGAAAATAGTCTGTCTCTCACTCATCTTAGGTGAGAATACGCTGCCGCTAAACACACGGCTGTGATATGCAAAAATAATAACATCCCTCTCACCCGTTCCCACTGTGAGGCTGCATGAAACAATTGGCGTGTAATTGTATTTAATAAGTGGCTAGCTTACAGGTAATGAAAACTGAATCGCTTGATTAGCTGGGAGTGCTAGGAAAAGTGACCCTTATTTTCTTTAGCTCGACAGCACTGAAAGGTTAGACTAAAATCACTCGTTCTGGGAATGGTTACTCCTTCCTCCCGTAAATGCCTGGACTGCTAGGTAGCAAGTAACTTGTTTTTAAAGACTTATTAGCAACCCTGGATCTCGAGATAACAACAGTCAGGGGAGTTTTCACATAAAAAAAACAACAACAACAAACAATCCAAGTTCGTTTTTGCAACTTACTCGAAAGAGTTTGGGAGCAAAATTAAACAACAGAACTAATATGTGGAAAGAAGAAGCACACAAACCAGCAAATGATGTGGTGTGAAGCTGTGAACTCATTTACACAGCAGATAGATCTAATCACTGCATGGGGGAAAGCAGCCACTTAACAACAACTTTGTGTCAAGCTGAGAAATCACCCATACCTCTCTGTTCCTTTCTGGATTATAGAAGCGAATAGGGTTGCTCTCAAGGGCATATGACCATAGGCAAAGGCAAGGGTAATAAAAAGCGAATAATAATAAAAATTCATGATCTTTAGTGGTACTTTCTAAGGGAATGATCACTATTACTGTTCCTCATACTTAGCACTTCAAACAACACTTAGTATTAAATTACTGCTCATAATGCATCTCCAACTGTTTGCATGAGAGTAACTGATATATCTGAAATCCGTTTTAATAAAAGTTGTGCTACTATTTTATTAGATGTATGATTCAAAATGAAGACTTCAGACGCAAAAACCTTTTGCCATCTGAAATTTTCTTCTAAAAATGAGCCTCCTATGTTTATGTTCAGTTATTTCACATTAAAGGCAATATATAGGAACCTGAAAAAAATGCTAATTTTTGAAGAACATTTCAGATAACACTTAAAGGCATCTTTGCATCCTAACTCTTCAAATGCTTGTCTCTGAGACATTAAAACAGGTAGAAAAAATATCATAGACTATATACCAGAGAACTTGCTAGAGACTTGGTGCTGGGTTCTTGTGCTATTAACCAGGACGCCTTAGCATTTCCAAATATGTTGTAAATAAATGTACAAAATTTCAAAATGTTATTTGCCTATTCCTAGTAATCCATGAAGTTGTAATCCTATCCGACTAACAATTGTTTTTTTACAATATAGTTTATACAATATATTACAACATATTTTTTCTTATTTGATTCCTTTTGTTTGTGTGCTGTAGGCCATGCAAGAAAATCAGCAATCAACATTGTTGCCTTTATTGGGATTCCTGGGTAAGTGATTGCAGTGCATTATAAAATCAGTGTAAACACACATTTTCATAGTACATTTGCCTCCTTGCATGCCCCAAGCAAAACAAATGAAACTCCAGCCTTAGACCAACATCATCAGTGGTGATATTTTCCATTCAGGGGTCAAACGAAGTTTGAAATACTAAAGATCTTCAGTGATTTCTTTCTCACATCGAAAGAATGAATAGTGGAAATAAACCAGAGAAAAAACATCTAACTCAAAGATGGCGGATCACAAAGCCACACCCACCTATTACATCGTCACCACATCCTAATGGTAGTTCAAAGACCAGCAGAATAAAAGTTATCCAAAACTTTTGAAAAACATTTTTTTTAACCTGATTTTGTGACTATTTGTTCTTCCATTTTGCTGGAAGAATATCAAGATCTTTAAGTACAAACAAATGCTTCCCTTTGGGTTAATGACTTAAGCTCTAGCCCTAGGAGGACACTCTTTATCTTTTTATCATAGTCTCAAGACTAACCCAACGCCAGAATAATTAACGCACACCACATTTAGAAACATTTTGCACACTAAACATTTGTCTTTTGTTTAATATTTGTAGCAGCACGCAGACTTCAATCTGGCATTCCATTAAAACATCAAAAGACAAGGGTATTTACATACAGTGGATTACTGCCTGACTTAAAACAAATCCTGCGATGGGTTGACACACGGGGGGGTGTTCATAAAAATAGCACACTTCTGAAGCTTCACAATGCATCTCCCAAATCTGAAGCGCTACTTAACATGGCTTCTCTCTCTGTCTCTCTCTTTTTCTTTTTTTTTTTAAACATCAAGCATAAGAACACGAACCGTTGAAGATCAAGTGGCTCTTTATGCATTTATGGGACTACCAAACAAGGTCAACCACAAGGGTGGGAACCACAGAGCCACCGCACATCAGAAATTTACCGAAACATAACGACAAAATATGATTGACTTGAGCGGTGATCAGAGTGGCTGTGATTGCTCTTTTTATAGCATACCTAGGATATGAATGATGGCTTTTATGTGGCGTTAAAAAAGGTCCATTGCTGAGCAGAGCGTATTTTGCAAATAGAGAAAATGAGGACGGTCCTTAGCTAAATCGCATCAAGTGATTCATGAATTAAACAGGAAATTAAACCCTGTCTCAAATAAAATTAATTAAAAACAACATGTTGATTAATTAATGCTTATTTCCAGAAGCTGTAGAACAATATCTAGTCAAGAAAATCAAAAATGCAATTTCACCGGGGATCAGTTCATTTTTTTTTTATACAGTTTCTCGCATAATTTACGAGGAAATAGAAAATATTAACTTTGCATATTGCTCAAGGGCAAATCTGCTGTAAATCTCATGCATATTTTCAGCCTGTTCTATTAATGACTAACTGTTTTCTACAGTAACCAGCAGTGAAGGCAGCATTTTTAGACAAATCACAAACTTCTAAAGGCCCTTGTTCATCCTGACCTGGACTAAAAATCACTTAATTATGATATCACGGGCGCATAAATATGTGATCGCCCCTTTTTATATATATCGAACCTGCTTAGTATTCAGCAACCATTAAAAAGAATGGGCTATATGAACAGAGCAATAGTAGCCAAACACAGGTCACTGCAACACATTAAAACATTTATAACAATACTAGTGTTGTAGTGTTGTAGCCATTTTTTAAAAAGTTTTTGGTGTTTTGTTTTTGTTGTATTCTTCAGTTTAAATGTGAACCAGAAGACCGGAAGTGGGACTGGCACAATTTTTCGACCAATTCATGTATTGTTTTGTGATATATTATTGTTTTCTAACAAATTTATTCATTCATTCATTCATTTTCTTTTCGGCTTAGTCCCTTTATTAATCTGGGGTCGCCACAGCGGAATGAACCACCAACTTATCCAGCATATGTTTTACGCAGCGGATGCCCTTCCGTCCGCAAACATCCATACCATCCATGGGAAACATCCATACACACTCACTCATTCACACACACACTCACTCATACACTATGGCCAATTTAGGTTACCCAATTTACCTGTACCGCATGTCTTTGGACTTGTGGGGGAAACCGGAGCACCCGGAGGAAACCCACGCCAACACAGGGAGAACATGCAAACTCCACACAGAAATGCCAACTGACCCAGCCGAGGCTCGAACCAGCGACCTTCTTGCTGTGAGGCGATTGTTCTACCCACTGCGCCATTGCGTCACCCTCTAACAAATTTAGTGTGATATTATTTTAATTTTGATGCATTTCGTTGGTAAATTGCCTGTTTATTAAACAAGAGAATTGAATAAAAGCGATTGAAGTGAAGTGAGTTCGAAAACAAAACCCGCAACCACACATCTGCAGCCAGAACAACTAGTTTACAAAATTATTATATAGTATAAAATGTTAATAGTTACATTAATGATTTAAATAGTATGTATGTATGTATGTATGTGTGTGTGTGTGTGTGTGTGTGTGTGTGTGTGTGTGTGTGTGTGTGTGTGTGTGTGTACGTACGTACGTATTATTGTTATTATTATGTAATAATGGACATCAATTACACTGTTGGTTGCAAGATCTCTAACTAACTTTATAAGTGTGATGCTGGTAGGACAGGATATGATAAAATACATAAAACTGACCATTTAAAATATGATATTGCATGTTCTCACTGACTCTGATAACATCGTTCTTTGTGTTTAAACAGTCAGAAACAGTGTCAGTCATCAAAGAGCCTGATTCAGAATGATTCATTTCTCAACTAAGTACCCCATTTTCTCATCCTTCACGTCTTCTCAAACGTAAATTGTAATTAAAACATACACTGTGTAGACTAGTTCCCCCTCCAGCTACGGCAAACAGCGGAAAACCACAACACAGACTCTGCTGGCTGCATGGCGGAAACCGTAGCGTAAATGCATTTTGACATGATCCGCTTGTTTCCACCCACTCCGGTAGTTTTTAGAGGAGTAATTTTACTCTTCCTCGAGCGAATGGCTTGTGATGGAGCATTGACTGTGCTGATCTCAATACACACTCCTCTAATAGCACACCATTCACTGCTGCTTGTACAGTTCATAGACCAGACATTTCAAGGTTTACAATATCAATGAAAGATTTCAGTAACTGGACACATCATACAGTGATGTACAAACTACACAAATAAAACACAAACTAAAAAGTTTCCTGAGGTAAAACAACTCAACAAGTTATTTAATGTATTTATGTACAGCTGTGAAGTAAAAAGAAAAACTCCGTTTCTGTCCACCACTGACAGCATAAGAACTCAACAGACTCAAGCCTTAATAATGATGCAGTGGCATTTTACTCTGAAGACTGCGGGAGAGCGAGATCTCCGAGCAGACGCTTACAACTCGCCTGTTGTGATTAATTGTATCCCTTCTGGTGGGATTCCTGTTGGCTGTTGTTTGTAAATTGCTGACACACACAGAATCAGTCTCCATTATTGACTGAAGAGTCTCCTCTAGAGGGCATGATGGGAGCTCCCGCATTTGTCTCCAGCTTTCGCTTGCTGTAATGTGCTCTACTGACGGCCACCTGATTACCAGACGTAATTGTGTGAGGATTAAGAAAAAGCGTTGTGGGTGTCTGGGGAGCAACACATTTGATAAGATTTGCAATAACACAATTTTCCATCAACGAAGACACAAAATGCACTGCACCAAAAAAAGAGGTCTGGATGCACTAATATATATATATATATATATATATATATATATATATATATATATATATAAATAAATAATCAGCGTGCTCCTATGATTTGTTTTAAATTTTAATGGTTCAGTACACTGGATAAATAACCTACACTTGCAAAATATAAAGTGAATAATATTCTTTACTTAAAAAAATGGTTCAAGCAATAGTTCACCCCAAAATGGTGTAAAATTGTGTTGGATAGAGTTGGGGTTTTTTAAGCATCCAAGAGCACAAAACTCACTGTCAGGGGGTTAACGCATGCCTTATGAAGCATATCAATGTGTTTTTGTAATAAAAAAATATTTATAATTTTAAAATTATAAACTTGGCGGTCAAATTTACATTATGTGCAACTTATGTATACAATGTATGATGCATGACGTAAGATGCATTCATAGTAGCATGAATAGAGAAGTCTCATGGGAAGCACTTACCACACAGTTACCATGAAGATGACGACGAACACGAAAACTAGTTGGCTTGGCATTACTGTATAACATTATACACTATATTACACTTAAATGCTGCGTACATTTGTCTACCTGTCTTTCTTTTTGCGTCTTACGATGTATATGTCAGTGGCGCATAACGTGCATTCGACCACCGCTGGAAGTCAGTGAAAAGTTAAACATTTGAAATATTTATTTTACAAAAATACACCGATGCTCTTCATAAGACATGCGCTGTATGGGTTATTTTTATGATGCATTTATGTGCTTTTGGAAGCTTCAAAATAAAAGCTTCTATCCAACACCATTAAACAGCATGTTCTTTAAGAGCCAGGATCAAATCTAAAACTACTCACAATGTGTCCATCTGACTGAAGAAAAGTCATATACACCAAGAATGGCTTGAGGGTGAGTAAATTAAGAGGTATTTTTT
>CAIGQW010054217.1:5526787-5566455 GCA_903798125.1 Danio choprae | reverse complement strand
AAGACCCAGAACACAACCAGAAGGACGGCCCCGGGCAGAGTCGAGGAAGGGAGGGACCATGGAGGAGGAGTGGCTGCCGACTCTAGGGGGCCGACCGAGGGAGACGCCGCTTATGGCGGTGGAGCCCAAGGAGGGGACAGAGAGCCGTAGGGTGAAGGTGATGCCGAGGTCCCTGAGGGCAGGGGTGAAGCAGGCGGCTCACCTGAGCAAGGCGACGGCGGGGTTCCGGAAGCCCGCGGCGGAGCCAGAGCGACAGCTCAACGCAGCCGGTAGGACAGTGCGACAAGGTGCAGCCAGAGGAGTGGAGTCCAGAGGTGAAGGAAGGGCGACGACTGACCACGGTGGAGCCGGAGGGACGAGGGAGCCTGGCGGAGCTGGTGGGCAGACGGCCCACAACGGAGACGAGAGAGGAGTGAGCCAACGTGGAGCCCTAGGGTCGAAGGGCCGAGGTGGAGTCCGCAGCTCGGAGGTTGCAGGAGCTGACGCTGGGCGACACCCTCCAGAGGGCGACGCTGGCATGCAGCACCCACAAGCGAGCTCCATTTCTGAAGCTTGAGGGCGAGCTGGGGGGCTGGGTGACTGCAGCAGTGCTGGAGCTGGCTGACTGGCTGCAGTTCTGGGGGACCGTGGGAAGCTACTCACAACTCTGGAGCTGGGGTTATCATAAGGAACAGGAATTAAAAGACTGTCTAGAAACAGTTGACAAAGAAGATACTGGCTGTACTTAAACAGCAGAAGGTTAAAATAGCCCCAGAAGTCGGTGAGTAACTTCCCAGTGTCCAGCCGCTGTCCATCTGTAGAGGGGGGTGGGTGGGACTCTCGCCATCCTCGCGGAGGTCTGCCAGGACTCCCCCTTTCGGCGGTGTTGCCGGCTCACACACCTGGTCAGACGGTGAATCGAGCTCCTCCATCTCAGCGCAATTACGCTCTGTTGCTCTAGGTGGCAATGGCTCGTACACCGGGGCTGGCTCTCTGTCTGCGGTGGGCTCTGGCAAGCGCTCCCTGCAGATGGGTGGTGATGCTTGGCTGGTCACTAGGTCGGGAGTGGCACTTACGAGGTCTTCCTCCATGCAGGCAGTGAGAGTCGGTGAATTTTTCGCCAGTGTCCACTCCACATTAGCGGCGATAATGCCCCTGCTCCAGCAGGAGGTGAAGAATCTTGGGATGGTGGATGGGGTCCATGGAAACACGGGGGTGAAAAGAAAACAATGAGGGGAAAAAGACTATATAAAAGAAAAACGGGGGAAAACTCGCTGCAACTTTTAGGTCCGGTATTCCGTCACGCTCGATGGGTAACATGGAACACGGGATTTAACAAAACACAGATTTATTTAACAAACACTTATGAAATACAGGCACTGGATAAGACAGGACACGAAGACAGGACATCGACGTGTAGACAATACAATACCGGACAACGAAGGACACAAACTAGTGGGTATAAATACAAGGGGAACATGATTAACTGATAAGACACAGAGGATGAACACAGGTGAAACTAATGAACACTAAAGACGGCGGGAAACAGAACAAAGGAAGCACATGATTACAACAAAGGCACATGGAACATAACAGAACACTGACAGTGGGGGGATTCTTCAAAGGTGAAATGGGCTATTTATTATAGGTTTGTATTAATCTGATTGGTTTATCGATGACTGCAGATGAGAGACCAGTCACGATCAATTATATAACGTGCTCCTCTCGAAATTTATTTATAAAACTTTACTTGTAGTAGTTTGTTTTCCTTGCTTTTAAAAGTTAAACCATAACTATGCCTTAGATTTATATAATTAAAACAAAGCATTTGCAGATTGATAATTGTGCTTTCTTTTTAGACGATATGGTGCATCCCTGCAACAATTCAAACAATCTTAATCTAATCTATTGCTTGCTAAAATGTACAATAACCTAGATCAGTGCTATAGAGTGAAGACAGTAAAAATCTATACAATGAATGGTAATGAAGTGTGGATAAAGTTCAGACCTAGAAAGTAGATTCAAATTTAAGAGAAACTGATATATGATCTGAAGAATGGTGAACTTACTGTATTACCATTGTGCTCATGTGAAAGGCACTTAACCCCAGGTTACTCCAGGGGCTCTGCTCCCTATCAAGTGAACTGAAAATTGCATTGGATAAAAAGCATCTGTACAAAACCTAATCATAACCTTCCTACATTGCCAAAAGCGAACCAAGAGTTTGCTTTCTCCTGGTAAGCAAAATACCAGGAGTGCAGAAACTCTGTAAATATGCAAATGAATGAGCTTCATGAATGGGCCATACTGTAGTTGCCATGTTGTAACCCAAGAAGCACACTAAAGTCGAACAGTCATGATACTCGAGTCCCAGAAGAGGATATGACAGTAAGGAATATATCAAGCGACAGGATGTGAGAAAATAACTATATTAAAGATGAAAGATCTCCAACTGCACGTCTTTTCATCTGCTCTTAAATGAAACACCACAAGCCCTGAATGCAGCACATATGTGCGAGTCAATAAAATGAATTGACTGGAGAGTAAAAGCACTTAGAAGAATTCAATATGCAAGATGATCAACTGTGTGCACATTTAATTTCACAAGCCAGCTCAAACAGCACTTATATTATGATCTTTCACATCTTCTCTTCATCATAAGGCAATAAATAGAGCGGAGCTGGGGAATCTGTGTACTGCAACAACATTTTCCTTATCACTGGGCTATTTTTATTCTGTTTGCCAGTAAACAGATCTAAACATTGGTTCAACAAGACTGATTGCGCAACCCTCTGAAAAAGATGGCTCTGATTGGGCAATCACAGCATGATTTAGAGGTAAAATGTTTCTCTTTATATATAATTTACTGTATATATAAAATGTTGACTCATTCATATTTCATGTTCATATTTGCAGTTTTTTTAAAAATCTATTTTTGCTAGCAACTGCATCACCCTGATGGGAATTATTTTGAAATATGTCTGTAGTGCACATATTTTTAAAAACAATATGGTTCGAGGTAATACCATTAATATCAATAGAAAAGAGCGCAAAAATAGCAAAGGACACAAAATTACCTGCAGCAGGAAAATAAATACTGTTATGCAATTTGTCCTAAACATGAGACATGTTTTATTTTAAGGGCTTTAAAATAACATAATTTTAAGGATATAGTTAATGAGTTTTTTTTTTCATTTTAATGAGTTTCAAATGAGCCCTCGGTATACTCACCAACTCTAAATGTTACAAAAGTCATGAATATATTTCCATTATGTTGTCATTCTCATTATTATTTTTCATAAACTTAACAATAATTTCATAATTTTTTTTTGCTTTTAGCCATAATATTACAAGGTTAGAATGTCATGCAATTGTAATCAGTGTAGCAGAGCATATGCTTGCCAAACTGGCGAAGGACAATACTAGTGCAATATTTTGCTAATTTATTCATTGATAGATAATAAATATGCCAAATGTAGAACTTTATATCTACAAGAAAGTCACTGTAATGTGTCTAATGTAATGGGCAAATCAGTATTTAATGAATTTGAGTTTAAAAAGCACTATTCTCTTCTTTTGTACTACAATATTACAATGTTATGTCATATGATTTTAACTAGAGCTGCAGGATATATAGTTTCAGCATCGATATTGCAATGTTTGCATCTGCAATAGTCACATTGAGTTTATAGCTGACCAGGAGCCATAGTTGAAAGCACTCGTGATTTGTGGAGTATTGCAAAGTTTAATTGTAAAGTTCCTGAAATGTTTGTCATTTGCAAGTGTTAGGGCTTGTGACTGTGTGAACATTTTAAGACAAACAAATCATTCAGGCACAAGAAATTATACTGTTTATAACAATAAAAAAGGTTAATTGTAATTGTGTTATAGTTGACATTTAATTATTCAATGTGTGTTCCTGAATATTGCTAGACTCCCAGGAAACTGTTTATTTCACTTGCATTGTTGCTTTACTGTATTTATCAATACTTGTGATTGATTTATGTCCGTAGTGTATGTGGGTAAATGAGAATGTATGGGTGTTTCCCAGTGATGGGTTGCAGCTGGAAGGGCATCCGCTGCGTAAAACATATGCTGGATAAGTTGGCGGTTCATTCCTCTGTGGCGACCCCAGATTAATAAAGGGACTAAGCCGAAAAGAAAATTAATGAATGAATTAATAATAATAATAATTATTATTATTATTATTATTATTATTACTATTTATTTATTGAATTATAATTCTTTATATAAAATACCAAACAGTAATTGTGTAGACTAGTGTCAGTACAAAAACAGCAGAATTAACTAAGCTCAGAGCGTATCGGGCCTTTATGAACACCCTGTGAGCTGTGGCACCGATTACACCAGTCAGCTAAGTAAAGCTCCAATTACCTGACAATCCCAAGAGATCTGGAAAAAGAACCCACTTGCGAACGTGGCACAACAAATCCATTTCATAATTGTCATTGTATCTGTTCATGTGACAATTACCGCCGTGTTAATGAAATCATCATCACTAAATGATCTCAATGGGCACAACTGCCACACTGATGGGGGACTATACTGGCATATGCTTGATGGCCATAAATTCTCCAGCAAAGGCATGCTTGGGGAAAAGAAAGAAATATATACTTTTTCAGCTTATGTAACAATATGTGTCTACTGATGTACAGCCAGTGCACAATGTGGGACGGTATACTCCCAGGAACAGAGTACTAGCAATTCTGGGCTATTCGGTTGAGTAATTATTCTTAGATACCGCCAGCTCTCATAAACTGTGGGTACTCTTTTCTGTCTCGCTTGACAAGACAGTCTACCCTCTTGCTCCCACTAGACAAAGACTGTTAAGTCACACAATCCAGAGATTTTACTTGCAGTGCTGAATGCGGTGGATGTTTCTTGCTTAATCTGGCCAAGAACTATCTGGTCACATATTGTGGAAATAGTGGGCCCAAATACTAAACTACAGTGGCATGAATTTTTGGCATTGATAGCTTACATTTTAGAGAGCTGAATTAACACATAAATGGCACATAGCTCAAAACATACATTTGTTACATATAACTATTGTTAGAATTATTAATCAAAATATTCTGAAATGTGAATAATAGCTTGTAGCTCGCATTTTTAATCCAAGTAATTACACACTCCAGTCGCCATGCTGTTGGAATGGCACAGAGTATATAGCTCAGCATAATAAATATTTGCATAGGGAAAATATCATAATCAGCCATCAACAAAGGTGGACTCAACAGGCTTTTAAGTCTTGTTTGCTTGAGAAATGCTATTTGCAGTTTAATTTCTCAATCTTTTTCCCGACCACCAAGATGCCTCTCCTGCAGAAAGCACCAGCCGTCCTATTTGTCTCGGTAATAGGTCTAGGTAAAGCTTTTACTTTCCGCACAAATTACCACTATAATATGCTCTGTTAATCCATCTAGTCAGGTCTGGAATTTAAAAAGGGACATTTCACTGAATGAGGGGATTTTCAATTGAAGGCAGATATTAGATTATTCTCATCTTGATGGCCTGATGTGCTCTTTTTTTCCATTTGGATTTTTGGCTGGGTAATGGGCTTGTGTGGATATTTCATTCACCACACTCTATGCCGCTGACTGCTGAATAGGCAGGAAATGGATGTGATTTTATGGCAATTGACTGAATCAATAATCTCCATTTGTGGCTGCGCATTGTTGTGGTACGTCTTACTGCAAATGAAACCTTTATGAGAAGACAACTGAATAATAGCTGCTTTCTCAAAAGCAGTTCAGTAAAACCTCTTTTTAACCTCTTTTTTTCCTGCATGCTGCAAGTTTCACCAGCACATTTTACATCACGCAAACGGGCATAACAAGAGGTTTCTCCGAAATGGCTACCATTTGCATTTGTATTCATGCTGGAGAGGGAAACGGGCACATTTGCATTGCGTGTATACTATTCCGTTTCATCCCTAATTCTTCAAATCCCTTCATAAACAGGATACTTGTAACTCCTAATCCACAACGTACAGGAATCCCAGCAAAGACCACTAATCTTAAAAACAACAATGGCCAACTACAAAGCCCTTTCATGCTGCAAGCATCTGTATTTCTCCTCCAGTACATGAGGTGGACAAAAAATAATTTTTAATGGGAATTCCTGTTGAAAAAGCTTGGGGTCAACAGGATTCTTAATAATGCTTTGTTTTAAAAGTCTCCAGCTTTGTTCACACTTGCCCAAATCATATTTTTTGCTCATATAATTTAATTCTTTTCCTCTCTGTGACAGTGTGAACAGCTCAACCACATGGAATCTGATCTTTTCAATTCTTCACTTCCACATGTGGTCTGAATACTGATAGGGGTTTTGCAATGAGATTGTACTTTGAACAGTTGTATTGGATTCCATGCATCTTTCAGGTCACTAGATCAACTTTTGTCATGATTCGAGACTGTGATCAGTTCACTCTGGAATATAATATTGGCCATGGTTAAAAAAATAATGAGATCGTCATTGCCTTATCCTCACTTAGGCTACATTTGAAGAGTGCAAAAACCATTAAGTGCCATCTGAAATTTTCTTCTAAAATGAGCATTTGTTTTCTCAGCCTCCTTTGTTTACGTGCCTTTATTTCACTTTAAAGGCAAATCTGCATTTTGCATCTGAACTCTTCATTTGTCTTTTTATCAAAATTACAGCACAAAGTAATACTGAAAAATATTATCATATTTTACAACACGTACATATGTACCATTGATTGGTGCCAAACAAGGCATTTTATACACTTTTTTGCACATATAGTTTTGCTTTGAATTAATTTATTTAGCAGTGATTTTTTAAAAATATTAATTCATAGGGTTTGTTGTGACTTGAAGGTATTCATATTGCTCATTAATGTTTTGTTTTGTTTTATTTAGCCTGGTTTTATTTCTGGATGAAATAAAAACAGCTGAGCAGTGAGCATTTGAATTTTTGCTTGCTGAAGAGCCAATCACTCAGCTAACAGCTGGAGACGCAGCTGCTGTGGCAGTGGAGACACACGTCTCCGTTCCCTATTCGGGGAACATGGGTTACGTACGTAACCAGGACGTTCCCCTTCATATGGGAACTCCAATGTGCGTCTGTAAACAGACTACGGGAGACTGTATGGAAAACAACACAGCAGCTAAGCCCGTCACGCTCCTGATGTGAAGTTTGCCAAGCAAAGCGTGAGCGAACAAGCATCACCAAGAGCGCAACCTTCCAACGTCACTTGGGCCCTTAAATTACCATTACAAGATAATAATTGGAAATTTTTGACGGGGGGTCGTAATGAGCTTTTACCTAGCTAATTTAGACTAGGGAATTTAGAATACGACAGTACGTTGGGAAAGAGTGCCAGTCCCCGAATGGGTTGGACGCTGCGGAGGCGACCTGCTAGCCAAGAGGGGAGACTTGATGGCAATAAGAACATTTGGACTAGCCCTAATGAGGGGGAGTGCTACATATGATAAGCTGGTTAGCGGGTAGGGAAGATACAGGTTCGCC
This sequence comes from Danio choprae, assembly GCA_903798125.1. Lineage (NCBI taxonomy): Eukaryota > Metazoa > Chordata > Actinopteri > Cypriniformes > Danionidae > Danio > Danio choprae. Next base: position 5,558,967 of record CAIGQW010054217.1, on the reverse strand, counting down.
TGGTCAGGGGGAACACTCTGTGGCTGAAATAAGCATATGGGATCGTCATCGGGGACCGCGTATAGCTGGCACCAAACCTCAGCATGTGGGTAGACCAAGAGTGGGCATACCAGACATCACACTGAGCCAGGCACCCGGCTCCTCCGCTGAGTTGGGTGCTGAGGGCCTCAGTGGAATTATCTAGGGTTCGCCAAGCGGGAAACTTACTGGCAGCAAGCGTTTTTGACACCGAGCTTAATTTTGTCCCGATTGACCAGAGTAACCCTGTAATTGGGAGAAAAACGAGTACACTTGAAGATTATAAAATCTTGCGAATGTTTTAGGTGTCGCCCAGCCCGCAGCTCTGAATAATCTGTTAAGAGGTGCTGCGTACTCATGCCGAAAAGGAGGCACCGCTTTTTTTCTTTTTTTGTGTGTGTGCTCTCTCTCCCGAGGGACACAGCTCGCCCTGTCACATGACAGGTGATGGCATGAACTATAAAATGGACTAACCTCTGCTTTGATATGGCACTTCCCTTCTGCCGACATAACAGAAAAGAGCTGCTTAAAGACTTTGTTCTACATGTCACATTAAGCGCAGTGGGGGGGGGGTGTAATTAACCATCTCACGCCACGCACCACGCAACCTGATGACGTTATGCTTTCCCAGCGCACTACCATCCGCCGTCCCACAGAGAGCCTTCAACCTTCAGTGTGGAGGATGACAGCCTGCACTCCAGCTTTCCTGAAGGAAGAAAACACAACACTGATCTGGCATGTCCGGGATTCTTCTGAGAGAGAAGAGCTCCACACAACGAATAGACTTCACTACAGGACATAGGTTTGCCTAAACAGGGTGCTCTAGCCTGAGTGACGGTGTTAACATCTACTGATAGGTCACCTAAGTCCACCGCACTCTGTCTAGAAACCCTCCATGGGGGTTCCAGAACGCTGTGCGGGTGCCAGAGGGTGGAAAAAGTAAGTGCTTCGTCCGGGAAATTCGTCAGGGAGGGCCATCATGGGGAGCGTGAGTCCGGAAACTTGGGTCCAGTTAGGCCAAGGAGGCGCACTGAGCGAGACCCGCTCCTCGTCTCCCTGATCTTGCACAGACTCTGTGCACGCAGGCTCACTGGGGAAAAAAACCCTGCATGTTGCGTGACCCTGGGGCCAGCTGAGAGCCAGCACATTTGAGCAGAGCAGGAAAAGCAGCTAGCAAAGGGCCGCTCAGGAGAAGCAGCAGGAGGACCTGGGCTTCTCTGAAGCGTGCCCATAACAGCTGGACCGTGCCGGGGTGGAGTCTCCGTTCTCCCGGAATGTAACTGTCAACTGGGTGGCTTGGAAGCCATGTGCTCACAGTGAAAGCATGAGCTGTCCGTGGGCACCGCATTGACATGCTGGACCCCCAGACCTGTGATGTCAGAACAGCGTCTTGAAAAAGACGTGTTGATTGACTGTGTTGCTCTTTTAGGAAAATCAGCTTTTATTGGAAACTGCTCTTTTTGTGCACACCAGCGAAATGCCCAGGGGACAGGAAAGTCCAGATCGACGGCCACTGTCGTGTCATCTCCCACACTGGTGAGTAAACTGCTTTCAGTCTTGAAATCAGGTTGGCAGACAGAGTGTGTTCAGTCTCGTGAGAGGCTCTGAAGCAAAATTTTAATGCTCACTGCTCAGCTACCGGCCTTTATAGCCCACTAATGGCTAATCACTGTCATCTGTGGAGCTGAGCTCTGCCAATTCATTTGGCATTCATTGGCTCATTTTCTTTCTCTTCAGAGTGATTGGTCGTCTGGCACATGGTCTTTGAGAAATCATTCCTATATGAGTATTTGGCATTTAAGAAACATTCATTAATAATCAGTAGTGACATTTTTTTGGGGGGGTGGGGGGTAATTTTTTTTAATAATCCCTGAAAAGAACAGTTTTTATTTGAAACAGAAATCTTTTGTAACATAAATGTCTTTATTGCTACTTCTGATCAAGTTAATGTATCCCTGCTGAATAAAAGCATCATTTTCTACCAAAACAAATCTCTTCGACTCCTAAGTTGAGTGGTACTGTACATATCCCAAGCTTTTACTGGTAAAATAATGAACTCGTGTATCGTTATTACAAATTTAGTAGAAACACAATACCAGCCAGAGCAAAACAAAGAGTGCCAAGAGCACTATTAAGCTCTAACAGCACCAACTTCAAAGTAATATCATTGTGTTTGTGTGTCATTCGAAGGACCAGAAGCCCCGGGAGAAATTCCATTGACATTTAAAAGGGAAACTTTTTAAAAAATCTATAAACTCACATTGGTTACACTGCATCTAACCCATATACTGCAAAGTCAGATGCTGCTCTGGCATGGTGTGTAATGTATGCAGAGGTTACACAGAAGCAGCTATGGAGCTAAATAGGAAATGATGGTGGTACTGTGCAACATCAATCAGCGTTCCTCCGCCAAGAGTGCAGATGCTGCATCTTCGGTGTGGCCCGACTACAGTGATGAGAACAACTTTTTGTGCTGCGAGCTGACAGGTAAGACTGAGCGCGTGCAAAAGTGTCAGGAGAGAGAGGGAGAGAAAACGAGTGACAGAAACAAAGACTGAGGGCCCGTGAAAGACTGTCTCTGTACATCATCAGCGTGCTTCATTTCCAACACTTTGCTGGCAAGACGCGTGGAGCTGTCAGGAATCTTTACAAATAAGAGTGCATTTGAATCCAGATTGGACCGCTCGGGCCCTTGGGCCCTCTGGAATGAGGGAGGGGGGAAAAGAAAGATAGTCAGAGCAAAGAACAAGCGAGAACAGACAGGCTACACCGCAGCAGGCTGAATTGAAAGCGAGGTAGCTCCTGGACATACTTTCAGGCTTCTAAAAGACGCTTTTTATTCTGTATTGATTTTCAAATGCTTTACTCGCTGCCTTGTTATCAGAGTTCTAAACAATAGGGCGTTTTACCCAGAGACCACCAGGGTAAGATCAGGGCTCACTCTTTATTGTAAAATGCGCTGGTCTTATAGATCTCTCCCAATCTATGCCGCACGCCTATGGATGATCTTCAACACCAATCTTTCCATTCAGTGTTTTACAGTTTTTGTGGGGGAAAAATACAAATAAAATATAATTTTTCCAGCCCTCCTTGAGGGAGTGCACATACACTACCAGTCAAAAGTTAGGATTCAGTTAGATTTTTTTTAAGTTTTAAAAGAAGTAAAGTAAATACATTTTAATTGTACTTTTGAAAAGTATTGTATCAGTTACCCAAACTGACAACAACATAATAAATCTTTCTTCTTGAGCACATCATGATACTAGAATATTGGAGACTGGAATAACCATGATGAAATTCTGCTTTGAATCACAGAAATATGTTACATTTGAAACTACATACCATTCAATAAGAAAAGAGTTATTTAAAACTCTAATAATATTTCACAATTTAACACTTTTTACTGTTTTTTTTAAATAAAATAAATACAGCTTTGGAGAGCAGAACTGCTTTCTTTTAAACACAAAAAAATATTACTGATTTCAAACTTTTAACTGCTAATGTAGATAGATTGGCATCTAGCCTTTCCTTAAGTACAATCAAGTTGTAATCTGAAAAGTGCATGAATTATTTTGCTCCATTAACCTCCTATCTTGACTCGAATGGAGTTATGTTCACCGGATCGCCATTTTCACTAGACAACAGAGAACATGCTCTTCTACCGGCTTGCTCCCAGGGGGTAAAAGAGCCAGATACCCCACTGTTTGATCATAGTTAAGATGTCATGCAGACTGTAAAGCAGTCTGATCCATTGCACTTTCTCCAGATATAAAACAGCCTGATGAAATACTTAATGTCTGTGCCTTGCATTGTCTCCATCTTCTTTTTCATTAAAATGATCTATTTTTACCTTCTTTGCCATTCAATAACCTGGTATCAATGCACTGTCTCCCCAATGACATTTCCCTCGGTAAAATCTGAAAAACTGTTGAGAAAGCCAGTGTACTATGAATGCTCATTGCTCTTTTATTGATCCCATCTTGCCCAGGCTCATGCAGATTCGAGGCTGTCTTTTCTCCCTGCAGCAACCGAAGGCATCATTTTTTTTTTGTCCCCACCGCTTCATGAAATAGCTTGCAGCAGGGATGCGTCTAATACAGAGAAAACATCTTCAATTGTCGAGTAGGTTATTTCATTTAGTTTTTTGTATGCTATAATAGTATGCAATCAGCTATTCTGCAGCTCACAATCCTTTCTAATGAAACTACAAAACAAAACACAAATAAATATGTTGCAGCTTCAAATGTTCATCCATCCACTGGCAGTTATAATTTTGGATTGATTGAAACTCTTTATTCTGAATGCAAAAACACTACACTAGAAAGTCATAGTTGTAGATTTATCCATTGATATACTTTCTCACAAAACGTTAAAACATGATTCATGGTTTAAAACACAAATATTTTAATAATAATAATGCAAGTAAGCATAATGTCAGCAAGATTGATGGTTTAACATTGACAGCTGAAATAAACAGTAAACTCTAACTTCTCCATTACATTAATTTATAAATCAAAATTAACCTGGATTTATAAATTGTGTATTATATATGCAATGCATATGACAATGAATCCTAATTATACTGCGTACAAAAGCAACAATTTCACATACTACTTTCTCTTGTGTACTGATGTGGCATCCTAACAAAAATGAGGCTAGTGTATTATTGAATACTGTTCATTTACGGTTCCTCACTGATAGAACAATCTTCCCAATCCCATTCAAACTACAACTGAAAACTCATCTCTTCTGTGAGCCCTCGACTATACCTAAAAATGTTTCCCTATTCCCTTCTTACCCTAGATTTCATTTTTCAAACAATGTCAGATTATTTTTTGTACTGTATTAGTAGCACTTCTTCTGAGTATTGCCTTTTTATGATGAGTTGCTTGATGCCCACCTCATTTTTAAGTCACTTTGGATAAAAGCCGGAGGAGCCATGACAGGGGAAAATTATAGAGGACCAGGCCTGAGACATTTTATGCTTGGAGTTGCCACCACACTTTTTCTTTCTTTTTAAAGTGGTTGCCATTTCCCGCTTTCTTCTTATCTGAATTATGATAATTTCACTCTTTTAATTGATGCATATGCAAAAACTGACGAGGAAGATATCTCCCTGCCATCGAGCCAGAGGAGCAGAGTCTGCCACCTTGGACACTCAAAGCCACCAATGAAAGAGTCTGCCAGGAGGATGGATACACTCACTGCTGTATGCCACAGCATGAAGGGGCCACTTACTGTATGTCTTTGAGGGGACGGGGGAGTTGTTGCCGTTCACTGGAGGCCAAGACCTGCTTCTGTCCACCATGATAGAGATTTGTAGCCTTGGGGTTCCCCCGGACCGTGAGGGGTGATGGGGGGTAAAGTATGTAGCGACTTTATGTTTGGAGATTTGTTTGTGCAAACCATTGTCCAGCCATTGTCCATGAGGTTCACTCCAAACATAAAATGTCCTAGGCCTTGTTCTCACTTGTCTTCCAGTCATTACTCCTCCTTTTATGCTTTTGGAGCTCCTCCATGAGACTAGAGACCGGTGTAGTGCACAGCTAATTGTTAACACTCATGCCAAAGCTCCCAGTCCACCCCACTTACTACACCCCAATTGATTTTATAGTAAGTCATAAATTGATAGTACCATTTTGAAGTTAGAATCAGTACATTTTCTATTACAGGCCCAATATCTGGATCATTACATCGAATATACATTTCTTTTATTCAAAAATACAATCTGCAGTTATGATTAAAAAGATTTAATTCCTACATTAGGTCTTCACCTCTGCTCCTGAGGAACTATTGTCCTGCAAATTGTATTTTCACTCTTTTTCAAGTGATCCCGGTTTAGATGTGTCTCAGGGTTGTAGCGAAACTCAGCAGGACAGTGGATGGGTATGATATGATTTATATTCATGAACTAAACTGTTTTGACGTCACAACCAGCACCTATGTCCTGCTCTCCTCACCCCTTTTTAAAGCAACTGACACCGACGTTACGAACTATGACAGAACTTGCCACAACAGCAGCTGTTCCCTTGTACAATGCTGTATAAATAAACAGAAGGTCACGGGCGGTGAGATGAATTTTGTATCGGCTGTAATTCAGGAAAGCTCTTCGTCCTAATCTAGCAGACAGAGCAATCGCGGCAGCGCAGTAGACAATCCTCTCTAAATAAATGCTGCATGAGTATGTGTCTGAGCTGTGGGGGGAACTGTTCTGCTTCTGAACATCCATCCACAAGAACACATATTATTTCCAGCCTCTCACACACATACACCACTGCATGACAGGAGCGGTGCTGCGCTACAATTCTGAAGGCAGTTCATGAAAATTGACTGCGATGTGCTCCTTTTCACTTCAGTTTGACTCAGTAGAAGGAGGTGAAGCACTTTAAATTCATGCGAAGGCCAGTCACTCTGCCGGTGTGTGGTATAAAATTGCATAACAGTAATTCATCAGGTACCTTCTCTCGGAGACAGAAATGAGGGCTGGTCATGTGATCTATCGGCAGCTGCTGGATCCTCCCCCACACTCTCACCGCTGCACGCAGAGCCATCAGTGCCAAATAAATCACCTCAGAGACACCAGGCCGTTTTTCATTTCTAGCAAAGTGGCCATTTTGTAGTAAACTCCAAGCATGAGCAATTTGCACACTGGAATATGAGTTTGTGGCATTCGCGAGCGGGGTGATTAAGTGAGCGTACAGGTGCCTATACTTCCGCTGAGCGGTGTACATCAACCTTACTGGATCCGTGGGCCTCAAAAAAGAAGAGGAAAGGACCTTTGGAGAATTCCAGGCAAGGTTAAATGCATTTTAATGGGCCTCATTCACACTGTACTTCAAAAGAGCTTCATTTCAGGTGCGGAACCAGTGGCCGGTGCTGAAGGCGAGGTGCTCAATTTCGGCTGAGTAGCCAAACGATTCAATCTAATTATGCCCGCTGCAATAGAGCACTTGAGAAAACTCAGTGTGGCTTCAACACACATTTCAACACCAGAAACACCTTGAGATTTAGGTGTGAGAAAGACTGTACCAGTCTTCTCACCAGGGAGCTTAACGACGCTGATCAACATGTTGCTAGCGTGAAATATGCTATCTGCATTCAACAGATTCTCTTTAACTCCTCATTTTTAGGTCAATACTTTTTTTCCGCTCTTCTACAATATGGGTATGTCAATTATGCTGTGCCTCACTGTAACCGATACCAAAATCATGAGCATAAAATGTTTTAGTGCTATTACCGACAGTGCTAATGCTTGAGATGAAGCACAGCACGATAGCATCTGAGTAGATATGCCCACTAAAGGTTCAGCCGATACCTAAAGCTTACTTCAAAAAGTGACATTCAAATCATTTCTTTTTAAAAGCTTTTTTTATCCTTCAGCACAAAGATGCAGATATGTAAATTTCAAATTATGAACGTGTAATTGTTGTCACCATGTTTTGTCCTTATAAAGAAAGAGTATGAGAATGTATGGTACAGTATGTACTTATAAAGAAAGAGTATGTATGGTACGGTATGCATGTAAAACAACTCCACTAGCTCTTGTTCAGTAAGTTGACATGATAACCCAATGCTAATTTATTCATTCATTTTCTTTTCGGCTTAGTCCCTTTATTAATCTGGGGTCACCACATCGGAATGAACCGCCAACTTATCCAGCATATGTTTTACGCAGTGGATGCCCTTCCAGCTGCAACCCATCACTGGGAAACATCCATACACACCCATTCACACTCATACACTACGGACAATTTAGCTTACCCAATTCACCTATACCGCATGTCTTTAGACTTGTGGGGGAAACCGGAGCACCCGGAGCAAACCCACGCAAACACGGGGAGAACATGCAAACTCCACACAGAAATGCCAACTGACACAGCTGGGGCTGGAACCAGCAACCTTCTTGCTGTGAGGCGATTGTGCTACCCACTGCGCCACCATGCTGCCCCTCCAATGCTAATTTAATTGCATTTAATAAATAAATGAACTGTTCTTTTAAGGTTTGCATCAGAACCAAACCTACAGCTGTATTTTAGCATGTGTACTGTTTTTTACCCAATTAACAACAAAGTAAACACTTTTAATGTACTTGTAGCCACAATTTCTGTTAAGAACAACTTAAGACAAACTGACCAGTTATTTTAGGTTCATAGGATGCTGAATATATTGAGCTATCAGGTTGATAAAAAATGCAATAAACAAATGTAATATACGTTATGCAATATGCAATCTATATAAAAATGTAACAATCCCAACATACACTTTAAGACACTAAAAATAAAGTTGTTAATATGATGTTTTATGACTTTCTGTATCAATAAGTCATGTATTTACCCATATGTGTTTTCTTATGAATATTGTTAATGTAAATGTACAAAATATTTCATATTTGTTAATATGTACTTTTACAAATAAGCTCAACGCTATACGACTTTATTATATTTGTCATGTTATGTTTCTCATCAAACAAATAGAAATATTTTACAAAGAATATGCTTGTAAAACTGTAAATAATTATTTAAATATTGAAATAAATATCATGTGAACCTGTATATATCATGAACCTGAATATCATGATGATCATGTGAACCTGAATCACAAAACCTTTTTATCTCCAATCGTATGTTGCTCAGGTAAATTCATGGCAATAACCAAAGGAACATTATAGATCCGTGATTATAGATCCATGCACTGTGAAGACATTTTGTAAATTTTCTACTGCACATATATAAAAACCTTTGAATATTAATATTGTTTGAAAAGCAATCAATCATGAAAACTTTAAATGCATATTTTTTCAAATATTTAGGCAAGGCAAGGCAGAGCAAGGCAAGTTTATTTATATAGCACATTTCGTACACAGTGGCAATTCAAAGTGCTTTACATAAACAGGAATAAAAGAGACAAGTATAAAAAATAAAAACAAATAATATGAAAACAGATAAAAACAGAATAAAATGTGTTAAAACAGGTTATAAAAGAATGAAAAAGAAAAGAAAGACATAATAGTGCGATCTGTCGGACGTAGCACAGTGCTCATTCAGTAAAGGCACAGCTAAACAGATGTTTTAAGTCTGGATTTGAATGTACCTAATGTTGGAGCACATCTGATCATTTCTGGAAGCTGATTCCAGCAGCAGGGGGCGCAGTAGCTGAAGGCAGATTCACCCTGCTTAGACTGAACTCTTGGAATTTCTAGTTTATTTGATCCTAAAGATCTGAGTTTAGATTTAGTTTTTTTTTTTGGGTTTTTTTGCAGCCGTTTTATCTCAGCCAAATATTGTCCAATATAACAAACAATATAACAAAAATTTAAAACAATATAACAATATAACAAAAATTTAAATGGAATTTTTACACATATTGTACATTTCACATACATACCAGCACTAATGAGATCTGGCTAGCACTCTATTTACTTCTTTAATTTAATACTTTTACTAACGAAAACATGAATATAACATACAGTATGTTTGGTACAAATCAAATGTACAGCCTTTAGATTAGGTGACACAATCAGTATACAATGTTCACAATCGACAAGGGTTGTTCTCCATCCATGTTCTCGTTGCATAATAACCATGCAATGATATCAAATCCATTTGAGTTCAAAACTGAAGTAGCTAATTTTCCTGTGTATGTGCTAATTATATGGAGGTGGGCACTCTGAGCTCCAGCAGACACATCATTAAGTTTTAACAGGACCAAAGGTTATCCTGCCTCCAGTGATTTAGACAGATTGGCAAGGTGTGGACATTTAAAACACATCCATTCCATTTGAGATTAAGTTTACACCGAGCGCCTCCCCCTGCTTCTCGCTAGAGTGCTAATGAAGTCCTTATTTAGTGAGATCATCTATTTTAGTGACACCTGCTAAAAGGAGCCTGATGCTCAAAGCATTGATTCAACGTGGCAATTCCTGCTATAACCCGCAGAGGGCCAGTTCATGTCCTATTTTAATTAATAAAAGCCATTGATTGATGGTAATGATCAATGGTTAACACACATCTTTGATTTTATGGCTTCGGCAAATGAAGTGTCACTGATAAAACTTAATATGATGGATTCCTTAAGCGGGTGAGGCAGCCGAGCGAGTTTGACTCATCATTCTCAGAAAAACATTTTGATTGCATTCAAATGTGAACTTTTGGATTCCCTCATTTCGTTCTGTGCTATTAGCTGCTGCCTGCTAAGAGCAACTGCTGAAATTCAACATTTCGTACTGAAGTGTCATGCCGCACTTGCCCCCACAGTTTCTGAGCCAAGTGGAATTTTAATGTAACCGACAAAAAAAAGGTATTGTCATTGATATTCATTGATTAAATGTAGTTAATCATGAAAAACAAGTGCTTGTGACAAAGGCCACCTCCACGCTGCAGCTAAATTTGGTTGGCAGTTCATCTTTAAGTGCATAATACTGTGCTGTACGCTCATAGTTCAGTAATTTATCGGTTTGATAACCACATTAACTCACCAAAAAATGAAGGTAGTGACAACCACATCTGCAAAAATGTGTAATATGTTCAGAACCAAACTGAACAGCCAGTTGTAGTGTCACATTTTATCATACATCAGATGATGTGTCTTTCTTATGCTCTCATTACTGAACGTGTAAAGCAAGAAATCACAAGCAAAGAGGTTTAAGCCTTTATTCATTCATGTTGCCAGATTTTGGTAGAAAAAATACAACAAGAACAAAAACTAATACATAATAAATCTAAATAAATTTAAATACTCTACATCATAGGTCTCAAACTCAATTCCTGGAGGGCCACAGCTCTGTACAGTTTTGCTCCAACCCTAATCAAACACAGCTGATCCAACTAATCAAGGTGACTACTAGAAACTATTGGAGATGGTTGGAGCTAAACTATGCAGAGCTGCGGCCCTCCAGGAATTGAGTTTGAAACCACTGCTCTACACCATGTGCGCACTATATAAGCTTTTAAATACACCAAAACAAAGACAATTATAATAAGTGGGCCTGAGGGTTTACACTTTTGCATACAGTGGGTATTCAACAAGTAAGACATCTACTATGGCTACAATGCTGTCAATCATGCATTGTACGCAATCACGCAATTAGATGTTCCATACACACAAAGAACCAATTTTATTGTATTTAGAGTTTTTTATTTTGTATTTAGAGTTTTGTTGTTTTTAATTGTTTAGACTGTATGCAAATTCTCAATGTGCATGTGCTCAGAAACCACACATTCATATTTAAATTAGTCAAAATTTGGTCAAAAACTTTGTATTGCGTCATACCTTCGTGGAAATCACATACAATATAATATTATACAATATAATATGGATCCATGATGTCACTTCTAAATGAACCTCACAAATACATTTATAGCTTTTCCCAAAAGTGATGTTGTGAAAGGATATTTGCTCAATATCTGATTTTAATAACAGGTTTAATTTAATCATCAAAATAAATGGAACCTGTTCTACAGGAAAGAGGAAAATGCTAAATTTGGTAAAAAATAATTAAAAAAAACATTAAAATGACGATGGATGGATGGATGGATAGCTGGATGGATGGATATATGAATTTCATGCGAAAAATACATAGTCACTGCTCTATGATCAATCATTTTTACCAGTCATTCTAATATGTATTCCTCGATTCTTTTGAACATTAAAGAAAATAAGAAAGATGTAAATCAAAGATTAACATCAACTGTACATTTAATAACATTTCTTCTATTGTGTACAGCAGAAGTAACCCATTCAAGGTTTGGAACAAGAGGAGGGAATAAGTAATGATGACAATATTTTCACTTTTGGGTAAACTATTCCTTTAAACAGTCACTTTTGTCCATTAATTTACAAAGCATCTCAGATTGACTACTGTGAGCTGTGAGCGAAGGGAAAGATCTTTAGAAATTCCTGGATTTATTTCTAATTTTTTAATCAATAAACTTCTAAAACAACACTCCCTCAACTGCTTCTTTCTGTTTCATGTCTACTCCCCCCTCTGACACAAAAGAGGAGAAAGTCACAGTGTAGGCGGCCAAACAACATCAAACCTGGTTCAGTGCCAGGATCGGTCTTTATACTGGAACCCATGAAAGCAGATTCAGGCACAGAGGCTCAGACCAGAGGCTATCTATCAGACTTCAATGTGATCAAAAAAAAAAACCACACACTCTTAAGTACATGCATAAAAGCATACATTGATTTTGATACAAACACAGAGGAAACAGTTGTAAAGGGAAATCTATGAAATATGCAGTGCAGCATACACCAAACGCTCTTACTTTGATATTCTCGATGTAGACCTTCATCAGAAAGCCACGGGAAGCCACGATTGGCTGTGCTTCCATGTATCCATCTTTAATTGATGCTCTGAGACTCTGAGAAATCTTAATTTTTGAGATTACCCACAGTGCAACATTGACTTGAACAAAAAGCAGGAAGATGGGTTAATGTTACCTAAAGCTGTCTGATGTCTTTATTGGATGCGGAGTCCAAAAATGTTGGCCATTGCATGCTTGTGTTGATTTTTCCGCTCTAATGATTTTTTCATGAGTCTTTGAAGCTATTTTTGAAACTCACTTTGAAATCCTGCACTCCAATCAAGATCCACAAGTGCTTAATGCATAATGGGCTTCATTAAAAGAGGAATTTGATGACAGAGGAGTTTCCACTGAGCATGCTCAGTGGGGGTCTTCTCAATTACAGGTCTGCTTTACAACTAAAGTGATAAACAAAACAGTGCAGCTAATATAATTATATGAGACTGGTTGTACTGTAGAGGGGTAGTGACATGGAAATTCATTCATCATTCACTCCCCTGTATGTTGTTGCAAAGCCATATGACCTGCATTGTGCTGGTCGCTCTTTTCCATTTAATTAGTGCCCAAAGGAACTGTATGATTTTAAAGTCAAAGTGTACCAGAAATAGCAGCAGAGCTTTGTTGTGACATACTGCTTACAGACTAAATTATGACCTATATTACAGTAAAATATACAGTGGGGAACACAATGTAGTGCAGGAATTTGGATTTATCCATATTTTACTAGATGGGTGCAGATCTGATTCCAAGTTAATAGTGGATTTTAGGAATGAACAAAGCAGCGCATAAACATCCAGGAATTAGGTCACAAACAACACCGTTGCAAATCTGCTAACAAGCAGGTGTAAAACTGTAAATTCTTCTTTTCTGGGGGAAAATTTCAGTAAACTGGCCATCACAAACTTTATTAAATCACCTTGCATTATTCATTTAAATAATGAACAAATCATCCATGCTTTTTCACTGACAATGTTTCACTGCATGTGTTAAGTAAATCCCAACAGTAGTTTTAATGTCAAAAAAGGTGTTTGATGGTGCAATCTATTCATAAATCTGGTCCTATTGTTTCATCAGAAGATTGAGTTATTGTATGACATTTTGAATAAAAATCACTACTAAGCTGCCCACAAGCATAACAAGTCAACATGGAAATCAATATGATCACTAGATTTCAAAATGACTTTTAGCTTTAAACAAATGACACAAAGTACCATCAAATCTGTCCATATAATTTGTGTTAAGAAGAGATTAAATGTTGCTGGATATTTATAACTATACTCAACAAAGTCAGTGAGTTAATAACACATATATGTTCAGATCAGCTGTATAAAAGCATATTTTTATAAATCCAACTAAAAAAACTAAATAACATACATCAGCTACTTCTTTCCTGAACTGCTGTGTGACAAGGAGCACTAAGGCAGATATTATTACAGTATGTTCTATGCATAATAGCTTAAAGATCAAGTTCACAGACTTTTAGTCATCTTTGTTTTGTCACAGTGTTGGCAGTTTATTTAAATAAACAATGTTTACTCATTCGCTGTTTTACCTGAACCCATACTGCATATCCCAATTTATTTGTCTGAAAACAAAATATGCAATCAAGTGATCACATCAAGCTATTATGAATAAAATTATCTAAGTATTTCCCACTCAGGCAGCAATGGACTATCAGATAGGAACGAAGCTAGATTTACTCAGAATTACCATAATTATGAGAATCCACCTTGCAAAAAGTGTTCACTTCTTAAGAATTACAACTTGTAAATTGGAAGTGTTCTGAGAGCTACGACTTGTACTATGTGACCGGAGCACCAGCTCGATCACTGACACATTGACATTCATTTAGGTGATATGTTAGTGTTACCATAGTAAAGCATAATTATGAGTCTGAGGTTGTGAACAGCTTAGAGTAGAGCGTCAGGTGTTCTCACATTTTGTCATCTCGAAAATGACTTAACATTTGACATGCAGGGCGTGAACACGACTATAGATAGAAACTGTGTATTATAGGTGTTGACATTTTCCTGTACCTTTATGTTAAAGGGGAATTCCACACATTGTTTGCTCTCTACTCATGCAGCACTGATTTCAAAATGTTTTACATCTTTGTAGTGCATAAACACAGGTGTAAAAGCCCACTAGCCTGCAGTGAATTACCCATTTAAAGGGGCTATTTGTACGAATTTTCATGTACTTTATTGACAATGTATGAGCATCGAATTCTTAGATTGTCTGAATGAAAATCGATAACGTTACAGGATTTTTATTTATTTTTCATGAAGGACTAAAGACATTTTTTGTGAGGAAAACCCAAAACATATGATGCTTACATGCTAAGAGTCTATCTAATTAAATCTGAGCGGTGAACTATCCCTTTAATGGCCACTAGTGCTGTTATAACAAGAACGTCTGAATTCTATATATAGCCCCTTTAAATATAAATCTGTTTATCACACAAAGTTGTTCTATGACACAAAGGCAGATCTGTTTATGACACCTTTATGAATAGTGTGTCCTTTCAAAACCATTCAAAAATAATTCTAAAAAGACAAAAAATGAAAATGTACTCACTTAACTCAGACTCGAGTCGTTCCAAACATTTGAGACTTTCTTTCTTTTGAACACAAAAAAAACACAAATTTTTTTAAAAAGCTGAAAACCAGTAACCATTGAACACCTATAGTAGGAAAAACATGAAACCACTAACGGTTATAGGTTTCTAGTTTTAGCCTATCCAAAATATTACCATTTGTATTCAAAAGATAATAAAAGTCCAACTGGTTTGTGACAAGTATGAATATGAATATGTGTAGTATGAAAGAAATTCGGACATACTACATCCACCATGTTGTCCTTTTCAACTGACCTATACCAGCATAAGTTGCGTCGCCTCACTCCCATTCATAAATTCTCTCCTGTGGCCTCATAGGACATTAAAGTGTCCATTGAATGCGCTCACTTTAGAATCTCGCCAAAAGTAGGTCGTCACACGGGTACTTCTCGCCTGCTGTTTTTCAAAGCTCTCATACTGTTTTTCCACATAGTACAACATAGGGAAATATGCAATTGTGGATACACTCAAAACCTTGTAAGGGCAAAGACAATAGTAGCAGGTCCAATTCCTCAAAATGTATACCTTTGTGAAGAGATCAAGTCATGCAGGTTAGCAGCAACACGAGTACAGGGTTTTAAGTGAAGCGATTCTTTAATGTGTGCTTCTGAACTTCTGTCATGTTGTGTTCTGCAGAAGTTCCTCATCCAGGGCCTGCTGTGATGAGCGGGCAGCACGGAGCGGTGTGAGATCTCCCAGTGTGGCCATCTTCCAGCTGGAAGCCGCCGACTCTTACAGCCAATCTGTCAGCATTTACATCCCAGGGCAGTTCATCTCGCTCCTGCTCCTTCCCTTTCTCTCTCATCTCTGTCTATCAGTGCTCGCTCTTTCTTTTCTCTCTTTCGCTTCGAACTATTTCACTCTCCCCTTCATGTTTCTTCACTCAATCTGTCTCTTTCACACCCCGTGTTTACGAGCAGTTTTTTTTAAAGAGGTATTTTACTGCCGGTCCTCCCTCTCTGTTCTTCTCAGTTCACAGCCTTTTAGAGCAGACGTATGAAAAATCATGACAATCGAGCCAAAGGAGTCTCCACAAACAGCGCAAAGCGAGTGATAACTGGTCTGGGCTGTGTAGCTGCGGGGCTGAGTGAAGGCCTGGCTCTCCGAGTGAGTAATTGCTTAGGCTCTCTGGCCGAATTGAGGGCCTTGCACAAGCTGTCTGTTATGTGATGTAGGAGTCAAATGGCATGTCTGCGTCTGCGAGAGCGCACAAGCAGGAGAAAAAGAACGAGTGAGAGATTGAGAGAAAAACAAGCGGGGGGAAAATGGAGAACAAAGGGTGAAACGATACACTGCCATGTTGTAACTGCAGGGTTTCTATAGCCAGACTTGCCGAGGACTCAGCCCTCCTCACTCTCATTAAGACGTCAGTGTAATTTGGCAAATGTAGCATGACGACATGCGGCAAGTAATATCCTAATGATCGCACAATGGGCTTCACGGAGCCTGCAGAATGTCATCAATCTCAGCCCACAACCCTGATGACAGATCACCAGAGAAAGGCAAACAATTATATAAAACAGCGTATTTCCCAATCCAATGTGAACGCAGCACACAGTATTGCACATTCCACACATGTCTATTTCCAAACCAGATACACAGAATGATGTTAATTAGATGTACATGGAAAATATAAGCAGTGATAGGGTGGGTTGGTTTAATTGGATTGAGTATAAATACACTATGGTTTAAAAGTTGTGGCGCTGAAATTATTTTCATATATTTGGAAAGAACCCAGGATTTTTTGTGTTTAACAGATGTCTAATAGATGTCTAAAACAAGGCTAAATGTGGTCTGTCAGTGAAAATCGAATAGACATCTAACAATAGTCAAATAGACAGGAATGAATGAGAACACATTAAGTCTGTCTAATCTGTCTATTTAATGACTAGTCTATAGACCACATCGATTAGATTTTCACTGACAGCACACATTTAGCCTCGTTTTAGCCAAGGTGTCTATGCTAAGACATCTGTTTGCCATCTATAAAACACAACACTGCTTGGTGGGAAGTCGTATGCTCACCACGGCTGTATTTCTTTAATCAAAGATGCACAAAGCAATAATACTGTAAACTTTGCTATTTAAATTTACTTAATTTTAAATCTGCAGTATTTATTCATTTTCCTTTAGCTTACCAGTACTGGAAAAAAACCCATACTCTCATTTACACACACTCATACACTACGGCCAATTTAGTTCATCCAATTCACCTATAGTGCATGTCTTTGGACTGTGGGGGAAACCGGAGCACCTGGAGGAAACCCATGCGAACACGGGGAGAACATGCAAACTCCACACAGAAATACCAACTGGCCCAGCCAGGACTCGAACCAGTGACCTTCTTGCTGTGAGGTGACAGTGCTAACCACTGACCCACCGTGCCACCCCATCCACAAAATTTAATTCTAGAATGTAATTCTACTACTGTTTAGCAGGATTTCTAATTGAAATTACTACATGTATAATAAAAAACTCCATACTGTATGTTATTATTCCCATTAGGCTGTGAATAGCATGTTCATTCGACTTGTTTATTCAGCATGTAACAATTACCCTGCGTTTAAATCAAAATCAGAACAAAACAAAAAATGCAAACAAATATGTTATCACTCCTGATATATACTCTAAAATTCAAAGAAAGATCCACATTCAGCTGATCTGGAGCTGTAGCTTAGACCTTAAGAAGTTATTGTTGTCAAAATTGTGAAAAGACACCGCTTACTACATTGTGAAAGCAAATCTGCTTCGCAAGCACTTCTAAAACATGAATGAGGAGGCAAAATGGTACAGTAAAATGGATGCCATTGTTACTGCTCATTTGACTTTACAAAAGAGGGGAAATTCAGATATGGTGATGGGCATCCAATCATAACAGGCTAGCCACTGTGACACACTGAGGAAAGAGCTGATGCTGCACAAATTTTCTAAGAAAGTTACACTGATTTTTCACTTAGGAGGAATGCATTCCAACTGCAAACCTTTAAAAGGTGTCACAGAGGCCAGCTAGTGAAGTGCTATGCAGGTAATCCACACTCCTCTGACCTCAAAATGTGCTCTAGCGACAGACACTAGAGGCCATGGTCTTTAGCCTCCTTGCAGGTAAATCTCACTCCTCTGACCCCAAAAGCTACTCTAGCTCTAAAAGGCCATGATCTTTAGCCTCCTTGTTAGAGCAACTGACTCCCATGCAAAGAATCGCCGGTTCGATCCCAGCTCCGACCGAGTTAGGTTCAGTACACGTGGGTTACACGTGGGGGCTCGTCCGGGATGGGAGTGCGGTTAAGGGGGGTGAGTGTAACAGAGGCCAGCTAGCGAAGTGCTATGCAGGTAAACCTCACTCCTCTGACCTCAAAAGGTGCTCTAGCGCTAGAGGCCATGGTCTTTAGCCTCCTTGTTAGAGCAACTGACTCTTACGCAAAGAATCGCCGGTTCGATCCAAGCTCAGACTGGGTTGGGTCTAGTAGGACCGGAGGGTTACAAAAGCATAATACAAGAACTTTAAAGTCTGTGTGAAAGCAAAATTTGCAACATTTATTGTTAGCCTTTAGGTGAACAAGTTAATCCACTGAAGAAAAAAATGTTTGCTATGGTAATCTCAAAGTCTGACCATTTGGAGTTTGGAGTGGCGGTCATTTTCTGTTGATTTTAACAGCTTGAGCCACAATATTATTAACCACGACCTTCTTACTATTAGTTTGCTATCAGGGAATGATGCGCAAAAAGTAAACCCTGCTCCCTACTCAATATTCAGTTTTAGTTGGAAGTACTTCAACATAATGAAATAAAAGTCTCAGCAACTTCCGGTTCCTATCGACTTTAATGCATTAATCGACTGAGCTGCATATGACTTAAATGCAAACCATGGCCATTATGGACTTTTTAATTCATAGTCAAGTTAAGTTATTGGTTTATAAATCAAATTCATATTTAAGCTAATGAATTCAATGTCACAAACCAGACTCACTTCAACCACCATCTGCAACACAGTGACGCCAATAGTAGCAGGACAAACTTAAATATTAATACCTTGAAAACTCCAAAACCTCTCGCTGTCTTTCTGCCTCTCCTTGATTTGTGTGCATCTCAGAACTCGTGCTTTATAAATATTTACAGCAGCAGCAGACACCGACCAACGAGCTGGTCTGCCTCGTATTTGAGTCTGAATGACTACAAAACAAAGAGGTGAGAGAGAAAGAGGAAGAGAGAGAAAGAGAGCTCGTAGGGCATATATCTTTCCATGCCTTGCTGCCCACTAACAAGTTTAATGCTTCCACAAAAACAAAGGTGCTCAGTTACTGTCTACACTACAGAGGGAAGTCAAAGAAAATATAACCTTGGGGCAAAAGTAAAGGTAAAATACAGCAGTACAGGTGAAATACTGTGGCTTCAAACAGTCTCTGTACTCTTAAACAAAGAACTATTTTCAAAACGCTGCTTAGATTTGCTAGCCCTGTTTTGTATCTGTTTTAAAGACACAGTGTCTCTTTCTCTTTATATCGGTACCCTGGTTTCTGTTACAGATTGGCACAAAATATTTGTGATCATTTCTAAATGTTGATAAAAAGCTTTTGTGAAATTTAATAATGTTAGGCGACATAAATTTATTTTTTCCTCTACTGATAAGTCAATCAGAAAAATCCAACTGAAGGATGTTTGTAAGTTTATGTACAGTAAATCACAGCCATCAGTAGTGTAAAGTAACAAACTATAAATACTCAAATTACTGTAATTGAGTAGTTTTTCTCAGGAATTGTAATTTACTAACTAGGTTTTTTTAAATGTGTACTTTTATTTTCCCTTGAGTACATTTTTAGTGCTGTATTGGTACTTTTACTCCACTATTTTTCTTCAACTTGCAGTCACTACTTAATTTTTTTTTGTCTTTTGGGACTGGCTAAAGTAGAAAAATAAGTCCTGCAATTCCAGTCCAATCAAATAATAATAATTTTGCATCATAATGAACAATTTGAAGATATGTTTGAAAAGAGTCCAATAAGATGTCCAAAATAATCACACACAATAATCCAGAGACTGTTTAGACTGCATGTCACTGATGAGAAGATGATGGATGCCTACTGTATGATGACTGAAATCGCCAAATGGCCTTAAACAATGCCTAAATTAACTACAGAATGTTACATTTTCACACACAAACTGCATGTAAAAGCATCAACCTTTCAAAGTGTAATACTCACTCACGAAGTACTTCACTCAATACTCACTCAAAGTACTTTTAATAACTCTTAAAGTAATTTAAATTTAGTAAGAATTACTTTTTACTCATATTTTCAAAATAGTACAGCTACTTTTACTCTACTTGTACTACATCTTTGGGCAAGTAATAGTACTTTTACTTGAGAATGACTCTTTCCACCACTGGCAGCCATAAATTTATACTTTTAAGATTACAATGTTCAATTTGGAATTGTGAATTTTTTTAAATGAACAGATCAAATCTTTGTGTGTTGTGCAATGCAATGGGACCTCTTGTAGTGTATTGATGAAGCAAAAAGGATTCAGTTTCTACAAATAAATGCAAAACAGTATCTTTAAAGAACGGTCATGTGTTGTTTACATACACCAGGTGACCTGCTAATGTGAGAAAAGAAGAAAGCTATTTTGGAGTTTTGCAAAATTAAATCCAGATTAAATCTGTTCATCACAAAGTAATCATGTCTATTCAGAAGACTTGGATTTACCTCACTTTTTTGTTGTTTTTACTTGGATCTCTCTGGATTGCTACGTTTTAAAGTAAAATTGACCTTTAATGGAGGGAAATCGCTCAGATTTAATAAAAATATCTTAATTTTGTGTTCTGAAGATGAACAATAGTCTTCTAGGTTTAGAAAAACATGAGGGTGAGTAAATGATGATGGATTTTCATTTTAAGGGGAACTAACCCTTTAAAAGCATATCACCACCCAGCCATAAAGATACAGTAACTGTCCTCAGGGGACCAGTGTCTCTTTTGCAGATATCCAGTGAGGTCTTGACTTCTCATCCAACCAACAAATGACGTTGTGTCGCCATTTAAGAATAGCTGAGTGCACGTTACACTTCATAATCGTATATCCACGCTATTTTCATTTTAAAAGAACTCCCAACATTGGCTGGAATTTTAGAGTTGAAAGATTAAAAGTCAATTCAAACTATGTATATTCTTTATTTTTAGTAAAAATCTAAACCTTCTAGCTCAACACTGTGTTTAAATTGGGATGTCAGGGCCAAGGAATCCATTTATTGCCCTGAACATTTCCATTTAAAAATGACTTGGGTGATGAATGTAAGACTCACGGCGTGTGCAGATGGCCCCAACATGACGGACTACTCAAATGCACACTGCATTTATCAGACTTTTTTTTTTTTCCTGGGAATATTCTCTCTCTCTCACTCTCTGGAGCACAGCTCAACCTTGCCCCTGAAGCTTTACGCCTTATGCCTTATGTTGTAACTCTGTCTTTAACCTTGTTCCCCAACTGCAGGCGACTGATAAGAGCAGATGAGACCCAGGCTCTGAGGAATTCCTGCCACACCACTGAACTCAAACTGCTGCCCAATGCAAAATGCAGCGTGAGCTTAGCACAGTCCCGCCATCTGCTCCCATCCTGAGCCTTTCGTCAGGCCTCTGAAAACCCCTCGATTGCATGTGCTTTCCTGGAGAATATCTTGACTAATATCAAAATCCAGATGCTCAGGTGTGTCCTGCGTTGTTGTTTTTTTTTTTTTTTTTTTTGTTTTTTTTGCCTTCCTATTAACTGGAAATTCAACCGTTTATTTTGCAGAGGTGCTACTTTCAGGGGTGAATTTGCCGGGAATGATTATCAGCTGCTGACAGAGTAGCTCACTTGTTTTGGAACCCAACTGACTGAAAGAACTATGCAAATCAGGTAACTGACAAAGCACTAAGTGCCAGCAGCCTATCGTAATTTGGCATACTTTTTACATTACAGCACTGTTCCACTGCAGCGATTCAGACTCTTTACAATGCAGAACGTGTGCTTGATGTGGTTATATGCCTTATTATTGACTGAAAATATACACAGACATATCTTTTAAATTAAATGTTGTTTTCGGTGGAAATTGGTTAGTGATTCAAATTAAAAGCAAATGTACATGTGCAAGATATAATGTGACTAATTTAAATAATAAGGTGGCCCGTTTGTGCTGAAAACTTTGGTATAAATATGTATGCAGCATTAAACAGGGTATTTTAAAACACAATGCTTAAAATGGAACTACTAATTTACCCGAACAATAAAATATATTTTTTACTTTGAGTAGTCATTAAAAACATTACATTACATTACACTCTGCATTGTATTTAATTTAAATGATTGGAGATAAATATTATATACAGGGTTTCTGCAGGTTTAATCAAGTCAAATTTAAGACTTTAAGACACTTTTAAGACCATTATGAATGAAATTTTAAACTTATACAGGGCTAAACACTAATGAATATTTTTAATGGCCCGGTCGGTTGCCACACAAAAAAATATATATTATTATTCCTTAGCGACATATTTTAATGTGTCAAAACAAGTAAAGTCTAGTTGTATACACTTTTTTAAACATATTTCTTTTGTTTTATGACAAGTTTAACATTGTTAAAAGTATGTTTTTATGGACAATGACATTAATAATCAAAAATATACATTTGTTGGCTTTTAGTCCAAATTGATTGATAATATATCATGTAAAAAGATTTGTTGCTCTGTTACTATCATGAAGTGTGTAACTGTTTTAGCCTTCTTTCCCTGATTAAGGAATTAAGTTAGAGAAATTGCTGTAAAAAACGTCGAACTGCTATTGTAAATTGTATCTCTTTGCAATAAAAAAAAAACTTAAATATTTAAAAAAAACGTTTTATTGAGAAGGATTGTTGGTGATTGGATGGATGTCGTCCTGATTGCTTTACTTGGACAGAAGAAAATAAAGACCGGTTTAAAATGATTTAAGACCTACATGATAATATTTCTGTGAATTTAAGACTTTTTAAGGCCTAAAATTTCGTTTTTGAAATTTAGGACTTTTTAAGACCCTGCAGGGACCCTGTATACATCACATTTGCCCCTGAATTTGAGTTTTTGTCTCATATTTATATGACATAAGCAATGAGCGCAATGTTTTATAAAGGATGTTTCTGGTCTGTTATGTTTTAAACACAACATTCAAAATTCAAATCAATTTTGTCAAAAAAAATAAAAAAATTATTTTCAATTGGAGGCAATTTTTTCAACCAAATGTATTGTGAGATCAATTCACACATCCTTTAATTAATTAAATCAATTTGTTTTAAACCATGCGGCAGTCTTATTTGAGTTATTTTCATTCAGTAACAGGAGATACTGTGGCAAAAAAAAGTGCTGCAACTATTCTGGCTCCTCATTGTTTTCCTCCTCCATATTGTGTAGTGGATGTAGATCATTAAAATAGTGCACCAGTGGGCATTAGAAGCTGATATGAGGTGTGCATTGTGTGCGAGTGCTGTTAGCAGTGGTGAAGCTTTATCAGAGAAATGAGCAGATGTGAGGGCTGTCTGTGTATTGATCTGCTCCTCTAAAAAGAGGTTTGTTGCTGGCTCCTGAAATCCTTCCGTAATAAGAGTGGAGCAGGAGAGAATGAGAGCTTGGAGGCAGACAGGAGGTAGAAAGCACTTGATTAAAAATAAATAAATAAATAAATAAATAAATAAAATGAATAATATAATAATTTGTTCTAAAAGGATTTTTAAAAAGCTACATTATGTACCTTTTCCGTTCCGTCTTGTCATATCTCTAAACAAAGAATCGGCTACTCAGAATCATTTATTTTATGGGAATAGCATGTAGGTTATTAACTTGGTTCTTAATGAGCATGCAGGAAATATTGATGAAAGACCTTTAAAAACAACAAATCACTGTTTATAAATATAGAAACTCTGTACAAAGTAGCATATGTAAAAGTTGAAAAAGTATGTAATAAATCCTGAATCAACATTGCCTATATTCTTTTATCTGAAAGAAATTTTGAAAGGATGCTACTTTTTTATTGAACAAGTGTCTAGTTAAGAAGATAGTTTAGTAAATTGACCATACTAACACCTAAAGCTAAATAGTCCAAATGAAAACCATTCCAACAAAACTGTTTATTTCTCTTTGTTTTTTAGACTGTTTTGGCTGTTTCATCCACCGAGAATTATTGCTGACAAATTGTAAACTTCTGCAACTGTTAACGTATTTTGTCACGTCATAGTTACATTCAAAGCTTCTATTGAGACAGTAGAATTAAGCTTTGAAAGTTTGTCGTGATATTTTATGAAGTTATTATCCACAAAATACTATATTTTTTGTAATTCATTCATTCATTTTCTTTTCGGCTTAGTCCCTTTATTATTCTAGGGTCGCCACAGCAGAATGAACCGCCAACTTATCCAGCATATGTTTTACGCAGCGGATGCCCTTCCAGCTGCAACCCATCACTGGGAAACATTCATACACACTCATTCACTACGGACAATTTAGCTTACCCAATTCACCTATAGCGCATGTTTTTGGACTTGTGGGGGAAACCGGAGCACCCGGAGGAAACCCACGCCAACACGGGGAGATCATGCAAACTCCACACAGAAATGCTAACTGACCCAGCCGAGGCTCGAACCAGTGATCTTCTTGCTGTGAGGCGATTGTGCTACCCCCTGTGCCACCGTGCGGCCCTATTTTTTGTAATATATCTTATAATTGTGTACAACTTACTAGACCGCTGGCAAAAATGCATAACTCACTTTGTCCAGCAAGCAGAAGAGCAGTTTTATCACTGCAGAGAAAATATGTTGTTGTTTTTTTTTATTTTAAAAGCATGTCTAGATAATAGTTCTGTTTTTGCTATCAGAAAGTAATGTTTTTGTTTGCAGGAATTTGCTAGTAGCTGAATGGGTTTTAATTTAATAAAGATACAGAATTAAAACTACAGGATCTAAAAACGGTCAAATGTAGTTCCATAGTTCAGTAAAAACTATCAGTGCCTCCCACACCTCAACACACTTCCAGCCAATCAGCACTAAGAGGCATGTCTAGTAACTTCCACGCTCTACAATTCTCAGTGTAATTTAGTATTTCGATTTTGTAAGTTGAAAACACCTTCCTAGCCATATACAGTATAGTATTAATGAACATCAGGATGCTGTCCACACTGCTAAAAGTGTTTAGATAAAGGAGTCAGGTGGTCAGATATTATATTAGGAAAGTATATGTCACAGATGTACAAGCATTCCTCAATTACAGGCAGTAGAGGAATTAGTTTGTAGGTCAATGACTAACACCTCCAATAAACATCTGCGGCAAACAACTAATATTGACTGGATTAGACGTCCTTTCAGTGATTCAGTGAGCAGCAGACAGCAGTGGCTCAACTCTCGAGACTACCCGTAATGGCAGACGATGTCGACTGCAATGTCAGAATAAAAGCCTTCTCTCAAATAAGCCTTTACAACAAGAGTAAACAACAAAAAGTGACAGAAAATATGACACAAGCTAAGTCAAGTCTGATTGCTTTTCTATAGCACACTTAAAAAGGAACAGAGATGCGCCAAAGTGCTTTACAAGAAAGTAGCATGCATCATAGGAGAAAAGAAGAAGGATAAGGAAATGTGTCAAATTGATCTTAAACCTTAATCAAAAGCTAGCAAGAACAAATGAGTTAAGATGGTCTGGTCACAAGTATGTGGATATTAAATTCACTCAAAAAGTAAGCGATGCCCTGAATCCTTGATAGAAAAATCATGCTTTAATAAACAACGTTTCATGGAATTGCTCTATTTTATTTTTTTATTACACATTAATACATTCTTGCTGATTTGTCACCACATTTACATCTTTACTTCACATTTTGAAGGCATGCCACCAAGAGGTATTTTTTACTAAATGAAGCATGTAAAAAGGTTGAACTGCTTGGGAATTATTCCAATGAAAGCAGTCTTTGTCATGTCAACCTGACATTTGAAGTTTTAACAAGACGTTTAAATGAAATTAAGTGGAGAGAAAGAAAGCTTTTGTCTCTAAGCTCACTGAAAAGCTAAGAGTGATGAGAGAATGGCGAGAGCAGGAGAGCGGTGGCGAAGAGGGCTCATGTACTGTATGCAAGCGGTACATTTACAGTGTGTGTCTGCCTGAAGGCAGAGGCCTCCCCGCTGCCCAGCACAGCTTGTAGATCAATTAAACAGTGCTCTGCTCCCATTCATCAGCACACTAGAGTGACAGTAGTGAGCTCTTCTCTTTCTCTCTGCTGGATTCTCAGGGCAGAGAGCAGCCCCATCGCTCTGCAAACACGGCTTAATCCTGCTTACACATCTGCATGATGCCAGGCCTCCTGCGTACTGCTGGTTTCACCACAGGCCAAAACATTTGCATCAAATAAAACACATATGCAGCCATTTAGGACCGTAATGCAACAAACTGATCAAAAGTGACAGGGAAGCCAATTAATTTATATTAAAAATACATATTTTGCATCAAATATACAAATATATAAAAGGATGCCACCTTGGTATATATATAAATATATATAAATATATATATATATATAAATAAACAAATACAATATATTAGTTATTAAGCTTAGCTATTAAGGTATTAAGGTAGCTGATAGGGGATATGACAATATTTTCATAAACCACTTATACATACAACCAAACAGCCAATATCTTAATAATAGGCAGGTAATAAGTCGTAGTACTTTGACTTGTATTTAATTGCAGACAATACAACAAACATTCATTCATTCATTTTCTTTTCGGCTTAATCACTTTATTAATCTGGGGTCGCCACAGTGGAATGAACCGCCAACTTATCCAGCATATGTTTTACACAGCGGATGCCCTTCCAGCTGCAACCCATAATTGTGAAACATCTATACACTCTCATTCACATACATGCACTACGGACAATTTAGCTTACCCAATTCACCTATAGCACATGTCTTTGTACTTGGAAACTGGAATCCCAGGCGAACACGGGGAGAACATGGAAACTCTACACAGAAACGCCAACTGACCCAGCCAAGGCTCGAACCAGCGACCTTCTTATACAACAAACAATTTAATAAAATTAAAGTGTATATATATTTTAAATGTAGAATTTCACAAATCTCAATTTAAACTGGTCTAATCATGTGCAGAGTTATGTTTACTGATTATATTCACATGATGATCCTTCATTCAGACTTAAGTGATTCACACAGTCTGAGGCGTTTAGATTAATCTAAGACAGAGAGCCTGTTCTACAAGTCTGTGAATAGATTTAGGTGTTTGAAACAGCTGACCTGACAGGAAAAGATGAAATATTGCGCTTTCAGCTTTGTTTGAGCCAGATACTCCTGGGAGGAAAAGATCTCCATCCAGCTTGCTCCCAATTACATCTTCAAACTCATGCCAGTGAAAGAATGAAAGCTCTGAAGCAAACACTGTGAGGGGGAGGGAGGGAAGAAAAGAAATAGATTAGACTAATTCTGACTTGATGCACCAGAAGTGTTTGAAATGGACCGGAGGTAAGGGGCAAAAAGGCAAGTGCTTGACATGCCAGGCAAATGTCACAGCGTTTTTAACCCGGGGAATGGAAAGTGTGCGAAAGACCAGCGAGAGACCACCGCCACAGATGGTATCCAGCGGCCTGCGAAATGTCAATGGGTTTTAACCTCGTTTGACAAAAGCGGAGCATATCCTCCCAGAGTATGATCCTTCAGTAAATGTCAGGGAGGCATTTCAGCATCTCTCGCCATCTCTAGAGGCACAGCATACAATACACAGCAACAACACGGGCAGCGCCAACGACTGTAAATAGATTTAGTTGTGTAGTCATAGCATGCAGAGGAGGCCTGTAAAAACGCATTTAGGCTTTAGGTACAGGCTTAAGGTCGGAGAGGGGTGCATTTTTGCATTATCTTATTGCATGTGGAATAAATGAGTGTTTGATGGACTGTGATAATAGAGTCTATAAATAACTACTCCCATCTGTTCATCTATCAGCCTGCCTCATGGCAACATGTATTAGACAGCCCTTTGCTCCAAGAATCCAAATGTTGTGCTCTTTAACTTGAGGAAAATATGTATATTATTT
The DNA here is from genome assembly GCA_903798125.1 of Danio choprae. Lineage (NCBI taxonomy): Eukaryota > Metazoa > Chordata > Actinopteri > Cypriniformes > Danionidae > Danio > Danio choprae. The sequence goes on along the minus strand of CAIGQW010054217.1, from coordinate 5,530,934 downwards.
GCATTGGTTTAGCATGATATATCATATGCTCAAAACAATCTTGTATTGACCAATGAATTGCCCATTGCAGAAAATGTGTCTGGAATCAGTTATAAAAATCGAATTTAAAGTAGAATGATGTCACAGAATTTGGAATATGTTGAATAAATAAATTTAAAAAAATGGCACTGCACACCTAATCAGATCACAATATTGATTAATGACTAAATATTTTAAAAGCTGTCTGAATATGAAGTCAATGTTTTGCATTGCACGTTTGAGATTACATATCCACTAGAGGGAGCGGTAATCATTTTTGCAAATCTGAAATACATTATTAGGATACATTTTGTTGCATGTTTCAAATACACGGTCTATGAGAAGGAGGAGCTTGTTAAATCACCTAGCCAACCACTGACCTAATCCCTTTCCTAAATCTAAACAATAATGTTTTTAAAAACAAGCGTGAGAGAAAAGTGCACTTTGCCCACATAGCTTTACCTTGATTTACATTGCTTTTATGTTTTTTTTGTGGAACCATGTTTCATCAAATTCGAACCTGAGTGCTCTCCATCAAAAGTACAACATACAAAGTGAACTACAGAGCAAACTGACCACACCAGAAATGTTTTCCATATGGAGAAAGATGTATTCGATTATAGATCATAGACACTGTTAATTATTTTGTGGTATTTATTTATTTATTGATTTATTTGTTTTAGTGTTGTGCAAAGGCGGTGCGGTGGCACAGTGGGTAGCGCTGTCGCCTCACAGCAAGAAGGTCACTGGTTCGAGCCTCGGCTGGGTCAGTTGGCGTTTCTGTGTGAAGTTTGCATGTTCTCCCCGTGTTCGTGTGGGTTTCCTCCGGGTGCTCCGGTTTCCCCCACAAGTCCAAAGACATGCATTATAGGTAAATTGGGTAAGCGAAATTGTCCGTAGTGTATGAGCGTGTATGGGTATTTCCCAGTGATGGGTTGCAGCTCGAAGGGCATCTGCTGCGTAAAACATACGCTAGATAAGTTGGCAGTTCATTCCGCTGTGGCGGCCCCTGATTAATAAAGAAAAAAAATTATGAATGTTGTGCAAAGAACTGCATAAAAAAAATATATATATGCAGATAATATGACTCTATTACTATTATCATTATTATTAATATTATTATTATTATTAATCATCATTTTAACTGAATAAAATGCAGTTTAAGAAAGAAATTAACACGTTTTTTTCATGTTGTTCCTAAAATGTAGTTAAATTGTAAAATGTTATACCGCTGATGTAATTGCATGATTTGATTACAAAATTTTAATGTAACTATCAAAACTTAAAACAAAAATAGGGAAAAAAAATAATTGTATCCAGAACAAAAACAACAACAAAAAAGACTGTAGGAAAAAAGTAACAGATAAACTTAATTTGAGGAATAAAATGAAATAGCTTTCACAGGTTCTTGGGAATTGAAGCCATGACCTTGCTGTTGCTAGTAGTAGTTGTTACACCAAATATGAGCAAATATGTACACATGGAGCAGCCTTAATGATCTTGTAGTTCAAATAGTCTTGCATAGAGAAAGCAACATGAAGGTCATGGGTTCAATACCCAGGAAATGCATGAACTGATTTCTTTTCGCGTATATTTGAAATGATATTTCTTCATGGATTAAAGCATGATAGTTTTTTATTTTAACATTTGAAATCTTTTATTTACTTCAGTTTATAACAGGGGCTCATGCAGTCACTGCTGGATTGCAAAAAAAAAACTGAGAAATTGACACAAATTGAGAAGCAATTGGTCAAAGGATGTCATGACCTGTGGTAATGGATCAGCATGTCAGACATATCAGACTACCTCTCGCTATCAGCAGATGTTAAATGCCTCTGCTGCAAATGTCTTTCTCCTTGTGTAAGGACATCAGTCTGTCTGAGGCTGAGCTGCAGTGGGGCTCTCGTATACTTTTAGCATCTTCAGGAAAAGAAAAAAAAAACAAGCCAAGGATCTTTTACATTCTCTGTCTCGCCCTTTGTTGGTTATGTCGAAGCCTTGTTGTTTGGGGTGTAATAGCTGAATCTAGGCAGGTATCAGTTAACACACAGACACACACACACACAGACGCATACACACACAAGGCCAGGGATGTTGCGGCCAATGCTGAGATGGCATTGTATTTCAGAGAACGCTGTAAACAGCACTTTTCAGAACAGCCAAGAACAGCAACACTGACCTCAGACAATACGGCACAGCCAGAAGGAAAAACTACTTCACTTCTCTACTTAAATGTTAATGCATTTGGCAGATGCTTTTATCTAAAGTGACTGCATTAAAAGTATACATTTCATTAGTTCATATATTATCTGGGAATCAAACCCAGGACCTTTTTGTTGCTAGCAACATGCTAGGCTACTACTGTTTACTTACATTGCTAGGGAGGGATATTCAGCAAATATGCAAACAGGAAGCAACCTTGCAAGTCTTCTATGGCTCTAGCGATCCCAAGGTCATCAGTTCAATACCCAGGGAATGCATGGAGTGATGCGTATGCTTACGTATGTGTATAATTTGAATGTGATGTGTAATAAATAAATGGGTCACACTTTACAATAAGGTTTCATTAGTTAATGTTAATGTATTTACTAACATGAACAAACAATGAACAATACAGCATAGCATTTATTAAATCACAGTTCAACATTTAATAATGCATTATTAAAATCCAAATTCATGATTATTAACATTAGTTAATGCACAATGCGTTAACATGAACTAACAATGAACAACTGTATTTTCATAAACTACCTCATAAAGCTAGAGTTTAAGTCTCAGTATGCAAAGAGTTTCATCTAATTAGGTTTTAATGATATTTGCTATATTTAAATAAGCCATAGATCACCGCTAAGTGATGCAACAGTTGCCAAATCACAGAATGATTCTTTCGATTTCAGATTTGTGTGATAAATTTTTTCGGAATCTTTGCGTAGCTTGTCAGTTAACTATGGCTCTGTGCAGAAAATGCTGCTCGATTTGAAAGAAGCTGCTAAAGATGATTATATATATAGCCAGCTTTACTGCCAAAATGCAAAAGAATATTGTCTTTGATTAATCACCCAGCCCTAATGTACATTTTAACACCTATAATAACATTATTTTACTATTCAAATGTAATATTTTATACCACCAAATGAAACTTAAAGAAGGATCTTTTTTAAAATAATATGAAAGGTAAAGTGAGATTAGAGGATATGAAAATGGAAATGTAACCTGGATGAGAAAAGAGGATGATTCAAGTGATGATTCATAGTTGTGCCGTTAGCACCAGCTCACCCAAAAAAGCCTCCCGCATTGGGATCTGCAAAAGATGCTGAGAAAAATGTCCTCAACCAGGTCTCAAATTCAGAAAACTTGCCAAAACAGAAACAGAAAAGACAAAGAAATAGAAAATAAGAAAAGCCAGTTTCCCTTAACAGTTATGAGCAACTGTGGAAGCCAACTGAATTGGGGAAAAATGTTTTCCTTTAAACTTCCCCTTTTGTAAATTGGTCAAACAAACAGCCAGTACCGCACCTAAACTTAGATAACTGGTTGACCATGTTCTGACACCACCCATGAACCACACTTTTCAGGAAACTTATAAAACTTGGCTAATCTACAACTTCCTTTTAAAAAGAACTGTGTCTTGAGGTTACTAAATTCCTATGTTAGAATGCATGCGAGACATAAGACTGAAAGAGTAATGGCTGAAAATTCAGATTTGACAAAAAATATAATACAATGCATAGCAAAAGAAATGTGATATTGCACTGTATTACTGTTCTAATGATGTTTTGACTAAATAATGAAGCCCTGTGAAGGATTAAAACTTCATATAAAAGTATGTTTTTTTATTTAATTATTTCATATTTACAAATCAAGCCCATATAAACACCACTATCAAAGCTGTATGGAAGTGAAGACTTAAACAGAAGGTTCACCAGTAATTAATTAATTACTTACCTGCTGGGAAGAATGCTAGAAATTTGTGATTTGTGACCATTGATTTCCATAGTACTCATTTTACCTATATGGAAGTCGATAGGTTTTCAGCATTCTTCAAAATATCTTCTTTTGTGTGTAACAAAGTCATAAAGGTTTGTAACAACTTGAGTGTGATTAAATGGTGAGCAAATTTTCTTTTTTT
>CAIGQW010054217.1:5514149-5526687 GCA_903798125.1 Danio choprae | reverse complement strand
GAGGGGGGGGGGGGGCTATCCCTGTACAACACAGGCATTTATTGATAAAGCTATTAACTGTTGGAAAATACAGGCTTGCGTGACCAAACTTCATTTCCCATCATTCTGTGTGACAGCGCTGAAATTATAAAACACATTAAGCACTGATTAAACTAATGTTTCCTCTTCAGTTCATTTTATCCCTAAAACAAATCTTGTCTTTGTCTGGAATAAAAAAGTCAGAAATATGAAAATGCCAGCAAGTACTTTTTAAATAGGTTAATCAAAATGCACATCGCATTATAATTATGAGTAGGTACTTTCTAAGAGACGAGCAAAAGCAAAGGTGCAGTCCAGAACTGAAATGAACCCAAGAACAAACACAAGCTCAAAGTAGTTCATCAGGGAACATTTCTGAGACCATATTTACTGTGTGCAGGACTCTAAGCTACTTACCGCTTTTGTTTACACAGAGAAAGAACATGAAAGAAGATAATGGAAATACCTCAGAGGCATGAAAGGGGCATGGTCATTGTCTTTGATTTGGGCATTAGGGATGGAAAATTAATTGTTACACTTCACCAAAGCAATAAACTGAACTCTCTCTCTCTCTTTTGTGAGGCTTTTAATGTAAATATTAACACCTCAGTTTTGTTACCCTAATAAAACAGCGGACACTCTGATACTCTTTTTTTTAATGTAGCGCGAAATATGAAATATACTGTAATTGCACATCCCCTAGCTCGGGAAAGCTCATTAAAAACACAATAAACAAAATGTAAAAATACTCATTTCATCAAGGACAGCTTTGTCACAGATGTATTATTCATCGTTCACCAAGTCAGAGAGGGAAAGAAACGCTTACAAAAAAAAAAAATGTTAATAAAGAACAGAGCAGCTTAATGTCAAGCACAAAAATAATCTGCATATCTTTTGAAAAGTTACACGTAACACAATACTGTTTGCAGCTTTAACGGGAGCCAACTCTTCATCTACTTTCAGGCTGATTTAGATGAACTAGTTATAATTAAAACACGCCAATTAGATGTGATATTATTTGGAAAAGGCTCTAAAATGTCAGTCGGTTTGGCACACATGGCATACTGTATTTTTTCTACTCTAAAAAAAACAAAAAAAAGAGATGAAAGGAAACAAAGAACTTATTATTAAACGATTCTGACAAAGAAAAAAGCCTAACAAAAAAAAAAAGTAAAATGTAAAAACCTTTCATAAAGGTACATTATTTAAAAAGAAGAACTTTTCAAATAGATCGAGCAGTTGGTATGCAATCCGGCTAATGAAATTGTGTTGTGTATCTGTCTAAAACTTCCATCTCATGAAATCTTTCCAGAGGCTTATTTCGGAGGTGACCCCGTAACCATGCGGGACTGATGAAAACATTTATTGCTTTCTGAATCGGAGCTCTGCCTTGCAAGTCTCACAAAGCTTATCATATAGTACACAAATCCACAGAGAGATAATTAAAATATCTTCAGAAAGAGGCGGCAGGCCTCACCTGACCCTGTCAAGAGCTGCATATCAATGCTTCTGACGTCTCTTCTCCCCCGTGCACAGATGCCGTTCAACTTGGGGGATCGGCACAGTTGTAATGAGATCGACCGCAAAAAAAAGATCATTCAAGAATCATTTACTTACATTTCAGGTTAAGAGTCAACAGCGTGATTCATTGTTATGACTAACTTGCTTTAAAAAATGTATAAAGATAAATGCCATTACATGCTGTGAAACACATCAATTGCTACCAGGGATTTGTACTGATTTAATTGTTATAGTGATGTCTAGTAATCAGGATTTGAATGGAAATGTTCATCGGCATGAAATCTTTCAGTGTGTTTGTGCTTTGGCTACAGTTCTTTGGTCTATGTACTGAACTCAGATGACTGAAAATGATGAAAAGTCATTAGGGTCTTGGTGGTACAAATTCATATTATATTAAGATGTAGTTTGTGTAGAAGAATCTAGCCAATAATAGTTATTCAGAACTTAGTACAACTTGGGCAGCATTTTTTGTGTCATTTTTCTCTTTATATGATAGAGAATGGTTGTATACACTTGAAATGAAACATTACTTTTAAATGCTTAATTGTATCTTGTTAAATACGTTTAAATGTAGATAATGTATATGGATATTAACTATGCTGTTTCAAAATAATAGTTTGCCTTGCATTTTTGTCCAGGGGTGATCTTGCTTTATTATAAAGCAAGTTAACTAATAACTCTTCACCTTTTGATTATTACTGTTCCCTAAAATACATCTGAAAATATTAAACATATTTTGGTTTCATTTTAAGCCAGCAATACAGTCATTTTTAAACAATATTGAGATAACTAACATTTTTTTTAAAACCGGGTCATTTAACATTTGTCCACACATAACCCAGTCAAGTATACTGAGTTTCCAGGATGACCCAAATTGGGTTGTTTTTAAGCCAGCATTTTTAGATTGTGGGGTGGGATTATCACATCTGGTGTGCACTGAACCACCCAAGGTGAACTAAATAAATCATTTGCATATACAGCAGAATTAATTAGTTTGGACAGGGATTAAAGCAATCTCTTTATGAACGTTTTTTTTCAGAGTTGTGATAAAACAGACTTTCAGTGGAGGAACATAAATCTTTATTTGCTAAAAAGATATTAGGAGTTCATATTGTGAATATGAATGGTGGGAGGGTAGGTAAATGTTGAAATGTTTTAATTGTGGGGCAAATTAACCCTAAAATGTAAAAATGCAGGACATAAAAATATAAACCTTGCAGTTTAATTTCATCATTGATTACAACACACATGCGCACACACACACACACACACACACACACACACACACACACACACACACACACACATCATCTTTTGTTCTGTTTCTGTTTACATAAAGTTACTGTATTTCCCAACTTCATCACCAAGACAAACGTTTTAAGAGATGAATGCATTTCTGTACCATTAAAAGTTTCACTAATTTTCTTATAAATCCTTCAAGTGCAGGCCTCATTCATTTCCACTGAAACCCTCCACTGTAATGTGTACAATGTTTTTTGTGAAATTCCTTTTTTTGAGATGAAATTGAACATTATGCCTCAAATGCTGCCATTTGAGCTTATCTTGTACTGAACCCGCAATATCGCTTCAAGGCAACAAACCTGGACAGAGAAAACCAAAGCACACACAAACAGAAACATTAACAGAGGATTGTGTTCATTTCTGAAGGCACTCAAATTCCCATCAAGAAAATGTGCTTTTCTAACGTGACAAAACGGCCCAATGAAGAATCCATAATTGTAGCCTGCTGCCATAATAATGTCCTATAAGCAGTTTCAGGTATAGCTCGCCAGCTGTGGTGAGAAGAGTCACTAAGCAAAAGCCTCACAGCCCTGCTTGATTAGACAGCGTTCCACTCCGTAATGCCTTTTAATGGAGTTTTTACATGCCTGTTCTGCATGCATATCAGAGGCGGCTATAAGACGGGAGTTACTTTAATGGCTCATCAGACCCTCTCTGAGCCCTACTTGACCCCGAGGAGCTACTGTATATTAAAAGTAATTTGGTTTAATGATGCACGAGGAGTTGTCTTATTGGATTTCTTTCATCTGTCAAACCTGTGGTTTTGATGATATTGCATCTCTTTTACCACTGTATGGCTCTCCAACTTCAAAAGCCTTTCAAAGTCACCTGGCATTAGTGAGTGCTTTTGTGATGAACAGATACGCATCGGTGTAACCGACAAAAATGTTATAATCTTCAAGGGCAAGGATCGAAATTAAAAAGGGAGAGAAACACAAGAATGTAAAGTGATGTGAACAAAACAGACAATATTCCTTATTAAAGCGGATCATCAGTGCGATAGCTCATACATATATTGGCAGGTTTTGCCTTTGATAATTAAGGCGTGCAGCAGGTACAAAAGAAGATCTAATTCAGTCATTGGAGCATTTGGAAACAGTGGGGAACCAACTAATCCCGAGGCCCCCTGTGATCCAAGGTTAGGCAAAATTCATAACTGAAGAATAAGCTCCCTTTCGGTTCACAAGGGTCAATCTGAATTGAATTGAGAAACTGAATGTAGATTAATCAAACTATCAATTTATTTGTCAATTTCTACAGTATCCATTATTATTATTTATCAAAATATCATCTATATTTCCATCTATCATCCGTCATATCTGCAGTATATTTGTATCCATCAAGGTTATTATAGTTTAGCATTTTAAAACGAGTTTTTATTTAATACATTTGCTGTACGTTTCAGTTTATTTTTAACTTGTAGTTTTGTTAGTTTTAGTATTTAGTAGTTTTTATTTTTTAACACAATTTCTATATAGTTTGTAACATATTAATTTTCAGTTTTAGTTTTTCTAGCAGAATTAAGAGAACATGGTCAGTGTCGATCAAAGCTAAATTTTATAATAATAATAATAATAATAATAATAATAATAATATTAATAATAATAATAATAATAATAAACAACTTACATTAACTCTTGTGCAAATCTCTTAGTAATTAAAAACATCCATACACACCAATTCACACTCATACACTACGGACAATTTAGCTTACCCAATTCACCTATACCACATGTCTTTGCACTTGTGGGGGAAACCGGAGCACACGAAGGAAACCCACGCAAACACGGAGAGAACATGCAAACTCCACACAGAAACGCCAACTGACCCAGCCGGGGCTCAAACCAGTGACCTTCTTGCTGTGAGGCGATTGTGCCACCCACTATGCCACCGTGCTGCCGATTATTTTATTTTATTAATTAATATTATTATTTATTAAAACAAAATGATTTTGACCAACAGTTTTAGTTTTAGTTTTCTGCTTACTAATATAACTTTGGTATCCATCACTACCTCCATCTATACATCCACACTGTATATCCAACCATATATCTATAACTATAAAATTATTTGTAAAGAGAAATATTCACACATCTTTCAAAATATTCATTCATCTTTCAAATTTTGGCAAGTTTAAGTCATATTCTCTGACTACACATTCAGACATTAATTCATATCTATTTATTTATACATTCATCCATCCATCTTTATCATGCACTCATTTACTTCCAAAATACATAGAAGTTAATGCAAAAGCACAGAGACTTTATGTCTGTGCCAGTAAAAACACATCAAATTGCACCTAATTATGGCAATAAAGCATTTATAATGGGAAAAGGTTGGTGCTCTTGACGTTAAGGAACCTATGTGGCATTTTTTGTTTGACTCTACTTTGTCTGAGGTCATTTCACGTACTCGTACGAGATCTGACACTTGACATTGTTTTTCCTGAGACCTAAAGGCTTTTAGACTTAGGTGTGATGCCCTTTAGACAAAATGCAGAGGTCTGAGGATGTCCCAAACTGTGTAATTTGTGACAATTAAATCCCCTTTTAAATCCTTTTCTCTTCATTTAACCTTTTTCTGTAAAAGCCTGAATCTGTCGGGGTTTAGCAGGTTAACCAATCAGCAGAATGTACCATGCTGCACATAAGCAGCAGAAACTAAAACGAAGCTCAATTCTACACTTCTTTCACACCACAGGAAAGCCATTTACCTGGACAAAAAAGCACTCCTACAGCATCTTTACCGTGTAAAGCTAATCAATATTTCACTAAGAAAAACACTGTTTGACATGATTGAGAATCTGTGTAAATACATTTAGTCCGCCTCTGTGTGACATAAAAAAGTCTGCATAAACACACAGTGTATTTGATGCTTCTATGCAGAGCACCGTAGAAATCGCTCTAGACAGGCCAATTTAACCGTAACATAATTGGCTCACAACACCAGAATTTGGCAGCACTGAAACAACCAGTAAAACAGGACGCAGATTGTGATGAGAGGGTGCACCCTGTTGCCCTAGTGTAGATAATGACCAATTGCTACAAACAAGCCATTAGTCTCTAGAAGTTAAGAACGGACTCCATTGTATGAACAGATAAAGATTATAAAGAGCCCAGCGTGTATATGAAAACTTCAGGATCAAGCATTAACCACTCTGAGTGAGATGGAAGATACTGTATCAGTTGATCAGAGCCATTAAATAGTTCAGAGAAAAAAGCCAAATCTGATCTTTATCTTAAGCGGATCTTAAGCGTGACGATAATATGGAAATTTCTTTTGCTAAAGACAAAAGCCAAGATGAAGAATGTCACCTTCATGCTCAAATATTAGTCCCTGGAGGAGAAGCGCAGTCTTGCTCTTCAAATCCTGGGGAAGCTTAAGAGACATTAGGACGAGAGGAGGTGTTCAGACCTCCCGACATTGTAGTCAGTGCTGATTTAGAAGATCTATTAGGACCTGACAGGCATGTAACTGCAACTGCGGCCATTAATTTTCATTTAGTCCCCTGAATATACCCTCTCTGTTCATTTAATGATGAGAAACGATTCACTTTTTCAAGGATTCTGGTTAATTTGGTTGATTTAATATTGATATATTGTCACTACGGGCCACCTCGATGCCTTCATGGACAGAGAGACTATTTCCAATGCTTATTTAACAGACGCGCACACACACACAAACGACCGCTTTGAAAACAGAGAGCAAATTAATTCAATTACACAATTTTAAACAGACTGTAATTAGTTAAATGAAGACATTTGTGTCATAATCTCTCTCTTTCTCTCTCTGCCTTTATGCTCTGCCATTTTGGAGCATTTGCAGCGGTCCTTCAGTGAGACTTTATCTAATTCTCTATGTTTGCATACCAAAACACAAATCCTTGATCATATTTTATTGATTTGCTTTGAAGGCCATACGTTGTGGCAAAAAATAGCTAATGGGCACATCAACATAGACTAATGCAGTTATGCTCATTCAAGTGAGAATAATTACCGATTCTGTCATCTCTTGCCAAAGGCTCTGTTCAATGGAAGTAAGCTAGCCTCCCCATGGAGCTCCCCACATATGCAACAGGTATTTTAACACACAGTTAAAGACATATCGAGAAGCAGATTACGTGTGTGCGGGGATTATTGATACAGAACAATAATGTGCAAATCTGAAAATAACCATCCACAGTGCATAACATGAGAACACTACTGTGAGCCAGATGGATTTGGCCTTGTTTCACTGACATCACAACATCTTAGACTCATGCCTTATTTATGCCTAAAAAATCTCAGAAGATTTCTGCAGACTCCCATCATTTACAGGTCTTCAGATCAGTTACAAGGTCTACAGATACCCCGATGTCTTGATGCATACTTGTTTCTTAAATAAAACAACGTCTGAATCAGACAGTTGCTGATCGGACATTTGTAAGAGGAAAATAAAGAGTCTAGTTGTGATTTATTGGAATTTATGGCAGGTTGGTATTTTCCCCCCACCAATATCTCTGCTCCAGAAGTGTATTGCAATCAATTAATATTATAAAATCTGTAAATGCCATGTTACCAAAGGCTTGAGACACTGAAGATGGAGAACAGATGTACCAAGAAACAAAATAGCTTATCAGGCAGCACAAGGGCACCACAGGGATTGGCTAAGCACAGACTAAAAAACATGATTGAGATACTGAAACAACTTTCATTTGTGGATTTCATACAAGCAAGTGGTAATATGGACAATTGCCTCTTTAGAGTGTCTTTTAAATTCAATTAATTCTATTCCCAAAATCAGCCAGTATTCTTCAAATACATTCAAATACAAATACAAATACATTCAAAGTTTTTTTTATGATATTGACCAAATATTGCTATTTATGATTGACGTTCATTCCTTTCATACTCAAGACTGTAAAGAATAGATTTATATGTCAAGCTAGATTTTATAACAGTCAATCTTAGGTGAGCTTTGCATGATATGTTTTAAAAATAGATAAACTAGCAGCACATTTGTTTAGATTATTTTTTTTTTTAAATCTCAGCACTTAACCAGAGTAAACATCTATACTTAATGTATTATACAAGGGCTTAATTCAATATATTTGTGCATCTGTTGATTTCAAGCATCTGTAAAACTGCATTTTTTCATCTTAAAATGTTCCCAAACTTCGACATATGCTATCAATGTCTGATGCGGAAAAGCTTATTCATGCTTTCATGACCTCTCGGTTAGACTATTGTAATGCATTACTAGGCTGTTGCCCTGTTGGCCTAATTAACAAACTTCAGCTAGTTCAAAATGCAGCTGCTAGAGTGCTTTCTAGAACAAAGAAATATTATAATATTACTTCAGTTCTTTCATCATTGCATTGGCTCCTTATTAAATATCGTATAAATTAAAAAATTATATTGACTACCTACAAAGCCCTGAAAGGCTTAGCTCCCCAGTATTTGAGAGAGCTCCTGGTGTATTATAGCCCCTCAGGTCCACTCATGCTCAATTACTTCTTGACAACTGATTATTCCCAGAATATCAAAATCAACTGTGATTGGACTTTCAGCAGTGAAAATTTAACCACACTGAAACGAACTAAACTGAAATTAAACTCTGAAAACTGGACTGACACGGTTTCAATTTACTATAATCTTCTATGTTAAGCTGCTTTGACACAATCTACATTGTAAAAGCGCTATAAAAATAAAGATAAATTGAATTGATTTCATTTTATGGACTATTTGGTTGTACTTTAAAATTACAAGCTGAAACATCTATTGGCAATGATGGCAGACAGTTTCCCAGTGGGAGGGGAACTACAATGCTATGTGGAAACTTCCACTATGGGGATTTCATCAGAAAGCCAATAATCTAAAGAGTAATAAAACAGTCAAATCAATGAAATGACAATGAGTTGGCGGTGTCAGCGCACACAGCTGGCAGCAATCACAATCAATTCGTGTATAAGATTCCAGCCATGCTCTAAAACCATATCTTTTCACTTTCAGAAGCCTCACGCACTGAAAGAGTCAATCTTGCTATTCCTCCGACTTCAATCGAGAGAGAGAGAGAAAGAGAAAGCTGCCGGCTACAGCAGGCTGTTTCTCCCGGTCCCAGAGCAAGCTACAACGTGAGCAGCGGCGGTCGAGCTGGGTCCATTCTCCCGTCCCTGGGTGTTTCTCTGGTCCGGTTCTGCAAAAGCGGTTTGTATAAGTAAAGTAAGTTCCCTAAAAGAGCAACACGGACAAACAATGCATCTTTTTAAAGATGTCGTTCGGACCATGCGTTTCTGGATGGGGTGGTATCCTGTCCCCGGATGATGGGCACGAGCACTGCGTGGCATGTCTGGGGGTCCAGCATGTGAATGCGGTGCTCGCGGGCAGTGCATGTCATCACTGCGATGGCATGTCTGTTGTGCAGCTAAGATCGTGGCTCGCTCTTGCAAAAGAGCGAAACACCCGTTACCACCCGCAATATTCTCTGTCTCTGCCCAATATTCGTGCGCTCCGCCCTCACCACCCTTGACCGTGGAGCAGCCAGGGGGTACGAGGCGATTCCCCAGGTTGAGCACGCTATTGCGATCAATCTCTGCGTGTGGTGCCTCTTCCTGACGTGGTCAGCCTTGTCTCCCGTTCAAAGCGTGTAGGTTATCTGTGTCACTCAGGGCCAGAGCCTACACTGGTGTGGGCCAGGCTCCTTCTGCCCTGCATGCAATGGCCACCTATCAGCGCTACCAAGCGCAGGCGTTGGCTCAGCTGCACGAGGGTGGTTCTGACCCAGGCTTAATGCATGAGCTCCGCACCGCAACCGACTATGCACTGCGTACCACCAAGTCAGCTGCGCATGCCCTGGGAAAGATGATGGCCACATTAGTGGTCCAGGAACACCACCTCTGGTTAAACCTGGTCGAGATGCGTGACGTTGACAAAGTCCGCTTTCTTAACGCACCTATCTCCCAGGCTGGCCTGTTCAGCGACACGTCGGTGAGTTCACCCAGGAATTCACGTTGGTGAAAGAGCAGTCGAGTGTGATGGGTGAAGCCATCTCTCGGCGGGCTTGTAAAACCACTCCCCCCCTGCCAAACCATCCACATCGGCTGCTCCTCGCAATATAAAACAAATAAAAATAATTATAATAAAAATGAAATAATAATAATAATAAAATCAACATTAAATGTATGCCATTAAGATCACTGTTATTATATTTATGTACAATTATCAAATATAAATAGTTCACCTCATAAGCTTAGCCATGTTACATGAAAAGGAAAACAAAATCTGCTCTGATTATCTGACATTTCCGAAGTTCTAATACATTTATTAAGGCTGGCTGAAAACACAGAATTTCTAAAAGATAAATACATGTACCACAATTAACAAATATTTCATTGCATGAAGTATTTTTTTCAATTAGGCCCTGTCCTTGCCGTTCCAGTACTCTGTACTTGCTGCAGTCTCTCAACCATGTTAAAAGAGACATTTTAGATCAACCAGAAGTCAATCAAGCCGTTCTACCAACCGCTCTACACATCACTCCGTTCACAATACATCTGAATTAAATCCAACCTACATTTGTTCATGACACATCTCACCCCACTACATCAACACCACTCTGACATAAAAATCCATCACCACGGAAGTAAAATTAAGCAGATCTCGTTTCACAAACACAGCTGATTCCCATAAATCTAGGTCAAACCATAATACTGAATGTATAATAAATTGTGCTCTTAAATGTCAGCTCCCCTTTGTTTACAGTGCGCCAAGATGAAAAATCTTCCTCAGCACACAGTCAAATTGCCCACACAGGGACTAACATCCACTTTTTTCAAAGCTGAAGAGAGCTAGCACTCATGCTAGCATCCGTCCTCTAAACAGCAGGGGCTGAAAAAAGCACAACCCAGGGCTCGAGTCATTAACCGAAGCGCAGCGGTTATTGCGAGGTCAGAGAGATGTGAAGGGCAAGACCCTCATCCTAGAGAAGTCCGGCAATGTGATGACTCCACATTTTCATGCAGTCAGTGGGTACAGGCACCCTATCAATGGCTAATACACCCACTGTAATATTTTAAAAGGCTCGATAAGTCCCACACTTAATGCACCGCTTGATTTCGCAGCCAAGGTTTATCCACACTGCAGATGTGGTTTCGCTGGCGGACTTAATAGCTTTAAGTGGCTTGGTATTATTCCCATTCAATGTGCTGACTAAGCCACGGGCAGAATTCCTCAACTGTTCCAGGATCCCCTCTCCTGCTCCCCCCCCCCCCCCCCCCCCCCCCCCCTTCCTGCAGCAAAGCTTCTAATGTAATTAAAGGGTAAAAGCTTTTGAAAACAAATTCTACTCTGTCATGATTAAGAGTTGGCAAACCTGCTTACATTAAAATATTGTCTATGTTTAAAGGCAGCAGAAAGACAAAACACTCCCATTAACTCATCCTTAAGCAAACGGTCGGCATTTACAATTTGAGGAGCACTTGGCGTCTGGGGAAAAATGGAGCTAACAATCTCTTCATGACATCACCGAAAGCTCCAGCAGACCTCACTCTTACAAACCTCTCCTCAGAGACGACTTAAGCTCGCGGATCAATTGAAATAATGAATATGTATTTGTAGCAGATCAGTCACTGGCACTTGTACAGCTTGAATGAGAAAATTAAAAGTTGGCGGCAGTGGGGGGTGAGGGCTGGGGAACAAATAGGCGAAAATGGCTTACTTGGATGGCGTTCAAATAATGTTGGTGGGGATACTAGAGAAAGACGCAGGGGCTGGTTTTTGGCAGCGATGGCTGTTCCAAAATCCTTCCTAAGTCTAATCACCTGAATAAATGAGATGGATATTGATTTGTTTATATTAGCATTTTGAGTCTCATATAGGGTCATTGATTTGGCGGACAGAAAAAGGTTCTGAGGTCAGTTTCAATTAGCATATGGAAGTTGCTTGGTTATTCAGTGTTTATAAGCCTCCAAAACAATACTCGGAGCACTTTATTGGGACTTTTTTTTTTCCGCGATCCTTCAGTTCAAGCAAAATATGGAAATAGGGTTGGCTTGGAGAACAATACAGAGCTTGCCACTTACTGTAATAACTTCTGAGAGTGAAACTGTTTTAGCATGAGTAGTGCAAGTGACTTTTGGGACTCTGACCAAGTGGTACATAATAAACTGCCATAAAGCTTCAGATACAGATTTGCATAAACATTAAGGCATACTGTAGGCGATGTTAATAAAAGTGAGCCTAAAGCTACATTCCAAAACACAGTGAGCTTTTTTGATCACAAAATGGACACTAAATACTGTACATAATCAAAAGTAACAATAAGAGACACTTATAATCTTACAGAAGATTTCTAATTTAAGAAACCAATTGCTCTTTTTATCTATTGCTCAATATAACACTGGAAATATAGAGTAGTCTACATAAACATTAACTATTTCAGTATTGACATTAATAAGACAGATACAGAGAAACAAAACAGCCTTATAATGATTTCTGAATGATTGTAACAATATATTGAAACTAATTAAAAATAGGTATTTTAAATTGTGCATTTCACAATATAGAATTTGTATTTTTACTGAATTTCTGATTACCAACCATAACTGACATTTTATCTTGACTCATTTGAATTGTTTGATTTTAATTTTACCATAATCTAAACTTTTATACAGGATGAAGATCTCTCCAAAGTTAGCTTATTTTGCACACTCACACTC